>NCKU01001891.1:0-22109 GCA_003675995.1 Dinothrombium tinctorium
ATCGGAGTAATTTTTATTTAATTATTTTAAGCTGTATAAATCAGTAAATGTTTTCTTCTATTCAAAAAATTGATTGAAATAAAAAGACTTTACAAGAATTAAAGTTGATCAATTAAAAAATTTTAGTAAATTTTAATGTTTTAGCTTTTATAAATTTTATAAAACGTGAGTTTTTTTAATATAGGGCTGAAAATTGCCGTAAATACTTAAAATCAATAATATCTTGATATCTAAATGAAATTAGTATTTCTATATCAAAATATGCTTTATTTAGCTATTAAGCAGATCTCCAATTGTTCTTTCCAATCCAATCTTTCGCCATTATTTGAAATTATGCCTTCATTTGTGTATTCATTTTCTATAGCGAATAAATATCGTTTGCCTATGTTTGTGCAATCGAAAGGAATTAATTTCTTTCATCATACAAATGTGTAAAGCTTCTCCGAATCGAATGCGAACACATGATCAAAGTTGGATTTTTAAACACTTGATTTAAAGCGAGAGAAGTGTGTTTATAAAAGGTTGATGCAATCTACAAAAACATTAAATAATGAAATTAAAATAAAAGCGTTTTAAGCGCTGCTCTTCTTCACACACTTCCTCCTTATTTAAACTCTTAGAAAGAAATGCAATCAGCTTTAGATAGCGATGAAATTATAGAAAAATAATAGCAACAAAAGAAGAAATTTAAGATTGTTTTTATGACAAATAATTTACGAGAAAAAGCACATGTTCTTGCTAACCTTCAACTTTTTAGCCAAATGTTCTGCAAGTTAACTTTCTCTTTACCTTGAAAGCAAATGACGTAAATTGAATACACTGAGAATTAGAAATTTTTTCACTCAATTTTCACGAGTGAATAAATCCAAAAATATTTCCTTAATTAGCGCTATGCAATCAACGAGTTTAAAGCTGATAATATACACGAAATCTGACAAATTGCACGTTAGATTGGTCCGAATTTTTCTCGGAAATAAATTAGATTCGAGGCGTTAAAAACCCGTGATTTTAATTGAATTTAAGATAAACTTAATCTAATGATTTAATAATAAAAACAATCAGGAAAAAGAGAAATAATGTAAAAAATGTTCTTTACAAACAAAATGATAAGTTTATCTTGTGTGCCAAGCAATGAAATTTGCGAAAGGCAATAATTAACTCGCAAAAACTGAAGATAAATATTGAAAAAAATTAGATAAGCGGTAGCGACCTCAAGCACATTTTGCTTTTCAATATTCAGCAAACGAGATATTTCACTGTCCGGTTTTAGGCAGAACATTGAAACAGCAATTCATTTGCAAAAATGACGCAACCATAACATCATTTAAGAATGACGTGTGCTCCACTTTTCGGCTCTCTCGATATTTGCCGGTTTATTCAGAGAAAGAAAGCGGCTTTTAACAAAAAACTTAAGTTTGCATAAAAAAACAAAATTTTTAAAAAATACGAAACCAGAAAAAGAGTGAAAACCAAATGAAAACCAAAAAGTCGGCGCGCGCCGAAAGCTGATGCAATGCGTACGCGAGCCGAACGCGAACAGCCGCCGTCGAAAAGTATATAAAAGCGAAGCTGAAAAAAGTCTTCACAAAAGTGAAGTCGCGTTTCGATCGATTTTCGCACAAAAAAAATTCAACTCTTTTCAATTAACAATCATTTCATATCTCACTTCTTTTTCTTTTCGATTTAATCGCTAATTATTTGTGAGATAAATGCATTTTTTCGCGAATTCGACTGTTAACACAGCGATTTGTACCCGATTTACTGTCGATTTGATGAGAGTTTACCGAAGCATCTTTTTTATTCGAAAGCGTGAGTACACAGTATTCGATTCACGTTCTTCTTTTTTCATCTTTTTCGATATTTTGCGTCTTCTTTTCGAAAAACAAAACAAAAAATTAATTCTCGATTCTTCGACGCACAGCTTTGTTCTATTGGTTTATGAAGTGAACGAAACGAGCGAAATAAGTTTAACGAAGAAGAAATGGCATCGACTGTTAACTCGAATGTGGTCGAAAAAGAAGTGATCACTTCGTATCAGTGTCACATTCACCGCAAGATTTATGAAGCCGCACGCGACGGCACCATAATCACGCTTTACTCGCTTCTCTCCAACGTTCCGTCGTCGCTTAATGTGAAACAATTGTTGGACACTCCACTCGAAGAGAAGAACATCAAATGCACACCGCTTGTGATCGCCGCGTTTCACGGACACGAGCATGTGGTTAATTTATTGATGAAATACGGCGTCGATATCGAAAGCGAAGGAGTGGTACACTTTGACGGTTATTTGATTTCTGGTGCGACAGCGCTTTGGTGCGCTGCTGGTTTCGGTCATTTGAATGTTGTGAAAGCATTGGTGAAGAAAGGTGCAGATGTCAACCATCCAACGCATACCAATTCGACACCTTTACGGGCAGCGTGTTTCGACGGCCGCCTGGACATTGTTCAATATCTAGTCGACAATGGAGCCGATATTAATATACCGAATAAATTTAACAATAGTTGCTTAATGATCGCTGCATACAAAGGACATTTGAACGTTGTTGAGTACCTACTTAAATTGGGATCCGATCCGAATGTACAAGCTAAATGTGGTGGAACTGCCCTCCATTTTGCCGCCGAAAATGGTCACTTAGATGTAATCAAAAGTCTTTTACAACACGGTGCTTTATTAACATTAAACGCAATTGGAATGACGCCTCTTACTTCAGCTGCCGAACAAACAAAAGCGCACGTTGTTGAATACTTTATTTCAACTGAATATATTTCGCAGCTCGAAAAGATCGAAGCTTTGGAATTGTTGGGTGCATCATACGCAAATGATAAAGATAATTACAGTATTGAGCGCGTCTATTATTACTTACATTGGGCAATGCGAGAACGTTACAAAGATCCTCAAAATCCGCTATTGAAACGCATTTTACCTGCAGTTCCTGCATATGAAAATCGTATTGAATGTCAAACATTAGAAGAATTGCAAGCGATTCAGTACAAACAAAACGCTTTACACATGGAGGGATTGATCATACGTGAAAGAATTCTAAGTCCACGCAATCCTGATGTTGCACATCCGATCATTTATCGTGGAGCGGTATACGCGGACAATGCTCGCTTTGATCGCTGTCTTTATCTGTGGTTGCACGCTCTAAAATTACGAAATATGATTTGCATCTCTATTCGCAAAGACTTATTGCGTTTCGCTCAAGTATTCAGTCAAATGTTTCATGTAGGAGTTGAGGTGCCTTTCAACGTTCTATTTGAAGTGTTAGAAATTGCCGTTCAAGAATTGCGAAAAAATAATCAGAGTTTATTCAATACTACTGAAGAAGGTTTGAAAGAAGGATTGCAAGAAGAAGTCGATGATAATATTCATACAATTTTATACTTATTGGTGATTGCTACAAAAGTAAGTGACGCAATGTGCGCTCATTATGCAACTCATTTCCATAATCTCATGTTATCACATTCGGGAAATCGCTTAGCGACATTTACCTTTACAATCAACACTTTTACAGATGATTGACGCGTTAAATGATAATTACGATTTCCTTTCGGTTCAAACATTTTAACTATGATAAGAATGTTTAAGCACATGAATGTACTCTCGTGGCCACATTAATATGCTATCTTGTCTATTTAAAACTCGAATTTTCAGTGGATAAGATATCATATTATTGTGGCCACGAGTGTAAATATTAGAATATGCTTTCTTACTTATGTATGCAAAATTTTTTATCTAAAATACTCGCAAAATTTTATTTAATTGCAACTAGCTTCCAATCATTTTCAAACTTTTTTAATCGAAAATTTAAAAAAATTGTTCTTAAAAAAACTATAAACTTTTGGTTAATATCGGCAAAGGGAAAATCAAAAACATCTAATTTATCTTCACGAATTAAGCATTGAATAGGGGTGTAGTTACAGTCATTGAAAAAACAATTGAAAATAGAGATGAAGAAATTTGATTACCTTCTCTTGAAGATTTTATTGATTTAGCAATGAAAGGATGTTTTTTCGTGTGAAAAAAGTCGAAAATTGATTTTGAAAACTGATTATAGCACAAGATAATTGGGTGTTTTTCACTTTTTTTTATCATCTTTTTTTATCTTCTTTTCTTTTGTTTTACAGACGCTAAAGACTAGAACAAAAAGCGAAGAAGAATCGCTCTATCGTATTGTTTATCAATTACAACGAATACCGGTGCGCACCAGTAACGGATCGACTCTTCTTCATCTCTGCGTGAATGCCGAAACACCTGTCGACGATTTTCACACAAAGAATGTTTGCAAGTATGTTTGATGTCAATCATTTTTAACTGCTTAAAAATCACGTGCTAATATTTAAATTTTGATCTCATTTAATTTTTTTTTTCACAGATTTCCTTGCTCATCAACCACCAAATTGCTTGTAAAATGCGGAGCTGATGTAAACGCCAAAGATAATAACGGCAACACTGCTTTACATGTGATTGTCGGCTATCAAAAACCAATTTCGGATTTTCTCACGTTACACGATATAATCGATTGCCTTTATAAAGGCGGAGCTCATATGGATTACACGAACAAAACGGGTCAAACACCGCTAGAATCGGCAACTACAGGTGTAGCTGAGATCATTCTAAAATCAAAAGCAGACATCGAAATGAACTTAAAATGCTTGGCCGCGAAAGCCATCAATTATCACGGTATTGACTACATACGATCAGTGCCTGTGAGCTTGGTTAGCTTCATTGAAGACCATTGGGTTCGAAAGAAAGAATGAGGAATGAATTGAAAAGGCGCAGAGGTTCACTTTATTGACCAAGCGTGCTATTCATGTAATCATTTTGTGTAATTCACTCTAAATCATGCCTCTATTCCGAAATTTGTTTCTTTTTCTGATTCTCTTCTAAATCATTAAAGTAAAAAAGGTTAATTTTTTATTTAAACATCCGTTTCGAGCATGTTTTAAGTTAAAAAATGTATTTAAGCATACTTTATGTAAAAGAAAATTTTTAAAGCATTTTCCACTTTTCTCATTATGCAAAAAATTCACTAACTAAAATTAAAATTGAGTCACGCTCAATTTTGGCCCGCAAAAAATGATTTCATTATAATTTTAATCTTCGAAAGTGATGCCTGCACTTGAAAAGCACAGCGAATACAAACAACTGTTTAATGTTGCAGTTTTTTTAAATGTGTCGCTTCCGTAATACGAGAGGCAATTCGAGAGAAGTGAAATTAATACATTAAACGCCGCTAATTCGGTTTATTTTGGCTCCTTTTTTGCAACGAAAACAGTTTGTTTTTTCGTGGGAATACAAACCAAGTCCACCGCTATTAGCAAGCACCAACAACACGAATCACGTTCAATTTCGACAAATTTCTTATTATTTTCACTGACCACTCATTCAATATTTTTTCTCTCTACACTAGTGTGTTCTTAAGTAGGATATATTGAATTTTTCCCAATCTTTCGCCGTCGTTAAAGCATATTTTTACTCGCATCACAAAAAAACTCATTCATGTGCTGCCCACAATCGAATCGATTCTCTTGCTTCCTACGACAACGAACTTCACTATGTGTCTCAGAAGAAAATGTGTCGGAAGCATGAATCGTTGTCATTTGAGCATCCGTTTTTTCTTTTTCGCTACTACTTGACAGTAAGTCAATTTTTGTTATCTAATCGAATTTGGCATGTGAGAACAAGGAAAATATTGATTTTGAGCACTTTTAATCCAAACTAACTTTGCTGCTTTAAATTAAAGAATTTGACACAAATTTTCTATTTTAAATCATAATCGGAACGATATTCACATAATTTGCATATGATGTTTGCGCTTCAGATGAGTAATTTCAAATAACTTGAAGGTGAATTTACTTTAAAAAAGAAATTCAAGGAAAAGCAAAAAATTGTGGTTTCGGTTGTTTAGACAGTTCGCAATGATTCAAAAATGAAAAGCGAAAGCAAAGAAAAAAGCGGAATCTTAAAGAAAGCGAAACATTTCAGCTTTGAGATGAAAATGCCGAAATGAAAACGAAAAGTTTTTGACAGTTAAGAGCAGCATCCACAAATAACTTGAATTCTTAAATACATAAGCATCGCATTTTTCCGAACTCAGAACAGCTCGCGATGTAGCACCAAATGTTTAGCCAAAGAAATCAGGGGCGTTGACGTACTCAGGCAAGCATTTCAAATTAATATTGTAGTTTGGGTTTAAATTAGGGGGAGACGTTAATTTCGTAATGAGTGAGTGGGTGAGTGTGCGGAAAGAGGGAAAGAGAAAGGAGATGGAGCGAGCGAAATGCAAAAGGTTGCATCGACATAAAATACAGAAGCCTTGTGCGATTTATTGTTGCTTTTCGGGTGTCACTATTGTTATTGCACAGTGAGCATTGTGCGAAAGAGTGAGTGTAGCTAGTGAAGAGAGAAAGATAGGGAAGAAGAGTAGAAGGATAACGCAAAGCAAAGCAAAGCAAAGCAGATAGGAGCGGAGCTTGTCTCGTTTGGTTGCCACCCGTTTGCCAGCCTTTTCCGTGGAAGAGGCTTGTCGACTTCGTGGTGCCTTTTTGGCTCAACAACGAGCTCCTTCTGCTTTCTTTCAAATAATTTGCTTATTTCACATTTTGAAATTTTCACTCATCGCTAGTGAAACATTCAAACTTTTGTGTGCTTCGAATTTGTGTGCGCGTGTATGCATCGCATTAGCTCGCGTACAATATTTTCACTTTCGCCGAATTTAGAAATTTGCTTTACAGTGAAAAGCGTAGGTTTTCAAATTCGTTGCTCAAATCTGCAATTTTCGCTGTGCTCGTTTTCGCCAAATTTGTTTCAATCTTTTTAAAAAAATCGAACCGTTTTCTCGCTCTCAAACTTTGCGGTCAACACACACGCGTTTTTCGTTTTAATCGTTCCGAGAGTCAAATTACGGATATCCGTGTTTCAAGCAGCAGCGTTTTCTCTTTAATTTTCGACTAAATTGCTTTCGCCATTATCTTCAATTTATAAATTGGTTGCGAGCGAAAGAACGCAAATGAACAAATAAACCTCGCACATACAGAAGACTAAACATTGGAAATTTTTACTTTCCAATACGTTCGTGTATTTATTTTTCGAAAAACTCGAAGTGAAATTTTCTCAAAAAGCGATTCTTCGCACCAGAAAGTAGCGCGAAGAAATTGCTGAAGCAAAGCGACGAAGAAAACAGAAGAGATAGAGATCCACGAAAAAAATTGGCATAAAAATGTTAAATTGCGTTAAGTATATCGTTATAATCTACAATTTTATATTTTGGGTAAGTAATTTATATCTTCACCGTGTATTCCCGCGAATGTTCTTATTTAATTTTTTTTCTTCTTCCTGTGAAAAATTGTCAAGAGAAAGAAAGCTGCTCGCTACACTCATAGCGTATACTTTTCCATCAATTTCAAAATTAGAACATTAAACGACATAAAGCGAAACGATGCACCCACGAAACTTATAATTTGTGTACGCAGCGAAGAAAAAAAGCAAAAGAAAGAAAATAGTAAATCACTGCTGTAAAAGTAAATTGATGGTGTTTTCGCGCGATGATCATTGAAGCGTTTTTCTCTTGCTTCTTCTTCGTCTTCTTCTGCTTTTCGCTTCATTTTTATTTCCGTTTTATTTTCGCCGATTTCTTTTTCACTTCTTTTCGCTTCACTTTCTTTCTCTTTGTTTTTCAATCATTTGCTTTACTGCGCCTTTTTGCATTGAATTACTTTTTCGCTCGAAATGCTTTGTACTATTCGCTTTTTTTCGATGCTATTCAAGTTATTGTTATTTGCATATTTTTCTTTCTTTCCTTCACTTCGCACATCTTTTAATCGATTTTTATATTCACCTCGTTTATCATATATTCACTTGTTTCAGTCAAAGTAATCACTGCTTTTGAACAAATGAAGCGTAAGATATGTAAAAATATTAAATGGAGTTGAAGCGCTTTGCTGGCTCGCTTTATAATGATCATTGGCACGATTTAAATGTTGTTAAATTTAAGTGATATATTGTAAATTCAATAAGTTTGTATGACTCTAGCTCGAAGCAAATCTTTGAATATTTCATATTTTTGATCGCCTTTTTTGCAAATTTAAAATAGCGAAAGAAACGAGCTTCACTAACCTTCCTGGTTTTTGTAAAAGCGAATGACTGAATGCTTTTAAATTTAGCATTTGAAAATGTTGCTTTCGTTTGATTTAGATATAAATGTGTGCATTAATATGTATTTTCACGAAAGCATCTTTTTTATGCGCATAAAATTTTTATTAGCTCAATAATGCACCAGTAGCTAGCGAGCTGAATAAGGTAATCGTTGAATTTTAGTGCAACTTTTTTTCAATTGAATAAAAAGCTGAAAGAAATAAAAACATCGTGTTCAGTGTTTCGTTGAACATTACTTATCTGCTATTATTGCTGTTTTTTTATTCACATCGACGAACAGCAGCGAACGTATGAACACGAATGAATTAGTGAAAAGAAAAACGCTGAAACATTAAAAGTAAAGCGAAGTAAATCACACGTATAGTTGAAGAAAATTAAATTTTCTACTTTTGAGTCCAATAGTCGATAAAGTGTTATGTTTTAAAACTATTTTATGGAAGTTTCGATCGGCTTGATATAGATTTGAAAAAAAGCGTTTAGAACAAGGAAGCAGATGTGATGCTCGTCTCTCTCGTTTCAATCTATTTTGCTGTATTTAGATATTTCTACATGTTATCCTTACTTTTAAACTGCGTACGTTTTTATTTCTGCATTGAGCAAATCATGGATAAGCTTTGTTTTCACACACAAACACATTGTTATAAGAAAAAGAGAGCAGAGAGAATAAGAATAAGAAATTGTTCGCGCATTTAACAAAACTGCAGAAACGTAACAACTTCATTTTTTTACCATAAAAAAAGTTTTTTTCGTCATCATCATCATCTTCTACTCACCGTTTCATTATTAAATAGTTCGAGTGAACGTCGAAGATAAACACGCTCGCTCACTGCCATTTATAGAGCAAATTATTCAATGAGTGTAGAGAAAGAAAAAAACAGTAAAGAAGAAGAGTTTTGCACTTCTTCACTCGGAACAGGACGACGGCGCATTGACCTTTTCAGATAGTTTCGTTCTGTAATAGAAAAAAATGCGATATTTTGTCTTTGAAATGATGCAGAATAGTGTAATGAAGAAAGAGAGTGCGAAAAGCCAAACGATACAGCGAATTGTGTTTTTTTCATTTGCATTTCCTCTTTCTTCTCAATAGTTTCTTGATTTGTTTGAAAGCACAATGCATCATTTTTCTAAGATTGTTGATATTTTCAAAAGTTTTTTTATTGTGCGCTATTCTATTATGTGAAATAAAAAAGTTAATTTCAGAAAAAATGCACACCAACAAAGTATCGAGTTTTTTATCGCCTCTCTCAAATCTCTGCTTTGAATTAGAGAAAGCACGAACAAGTGAATTGTAAATGTGCGTACCTTATCATAAATGCTGAACTTAAAATTCTCATTTTTCTAAATGTAAAAAGTTAAGAGCGCAATAAAATTGAATTCAATATTCAATTCAAAAGTTGTTACTATCCAAAAAATGTTTGCGTGAAGTTCAAGTTTAAAAAAGGTTTGCGAGATTTGTTTGCGCAAACTTTGTACGAATAAAAGTCTAAATTAGGAAATATAAGTAATTCAGAGGTGAAATGTTCAATTAGATAAGTTAATTTGCGATCAGCTACTTAATTTTTAGAATTTCTTCTCGTCGAAACACGAAAAAAAAATTTCAAGTTTTACAATCTTTCATTAACGTCACAAAAACGAGACACTTTTCATTCCCTTTTTTAAAAAAAATTCTCCACAACAAATCATTGCAATCGCTTGTATACACTTTGCCCGAAAATAACATGTTGGACTGTTTTCAGGAAAAAAGCTTATTTCACCGCAACCAGCGTCAAATACCAAGATGGTAGTTACAAGAAGATAGATATTCTTTTTCAATTTCTTCTTTCCTCTTATTTCTTTTCGCGAAAGCTTCAATTTGCAGACGAGAAAAGCTTTGAATGTCATTGACTATGAAGTTTTCTAGTGAAATATTTTTTATACAGTTTCTGCTTACAGCCGTTAATTTGAAGAAATTACAAATTTTATTAAAATAGCAGTTCATTATGCTTGTAGACGCAAATTTTGATTAACAGTAATAATATTCTGAGTAAGCAATAAACGTTCAATATTTTAAGCATCACAGCTCAGAATTCGTGAATATGATTTCAATTTTTAAAATTCAAAATTTAAGCAGAAAATATAAAAAAGTTCTACAAATCAAAACAATGTTTTCATATTGAGGTTTGCTTGCTAAAGCAACATAAACTTAATTTGTAAAAGTTCTAATTGAAATAAATTTCCTGCCGCAATCAATTTGCAGCATTTGAGTTAAAGCGATCATTAATTGCGGATATTGTTAATTACGCTTTCAATGTTTTAATTGCCAGCCTTGCTCTGATCTTGTTGGCAATAATGTGGATTCGGTTGGCGTTGACAATTTTTAGAACGAAACAGCAAAAACCAAATTTACACTCGAATTTGTTTAGAAAAAGTATAGAAAAAGAAATAAAATTGTGTTAAGCATTTCAAAGATTAGAAATTCGCACACAAAAAATTAAGTAAAGTAGAAAAGTAAAGCGTGTAAAAATGCAAAAGCACGAGCCTAATTTCACAGTTGACGAAAATAATATAAAAGTAAAAAAATCGTAAGTCTGTGAACGCATTTGTTCAAGTTTCAAGTGTCGCGTGAATGAAAGCCAAAAAACACCAGCACGAGGCATGAAAACTTTTGCAACCGTTTTTTCTCTCTTCATATTCTGTCCTTGTCCCCAAATTATTCAACTGTTTTTTTGTTTCACTTGTTTCATGCCACTTTGCTGTTTAGTTTTCATTCGTTTGCGCGAAACAATTTTTCCTTTCACTTTACTTAAACAATAGCGAAAGAATTTAAGCAAACAACGATCTCGAGTTAAAATCTTTAATTTACTTTTGAAATTGCGATTAGACTACCAGATGAAAGCAAAGATTTACGACTTGATTGATTGGAGCAAATATTTGCATGTCGAGTTTAAGAATCATTATTTTTAAACAGGAAGCATAAATAGTGTGTATTCTCCGCTGGCAAAAATAGCTGAGCATTTTCAAATTTTGTAAACACTTCACTCAGCTGCAAAAGCGAATGCAAAAATGAATATGATTAAAGTTTTGTTCTAATTTATTTTTCGACTTATTGAATAACCAGATTCATGTTGCGCTTTGTGTGTTAAGCATATTAAAGTTCTTTTGTAAATTAATGAATTTTCTAGTTTCAAAAATATTTCTGGCGATGGTGCGATTGGTTCTCAAGTTCAGGCAACTTAAACTTTTCTAACTTCAAATCGTAATGTAGAGCACAATATGTGAGAAAGTTTCGGCAATGAAAGTTTCATTTTGAAGTTATTTCACTCTTCGTCATTAAAATGCTAATTGGAAACGCACGTAGTTTGTTTTTTATTTCAAGCACAAAATAATTAACACTTCGCTTACTTTGGTCGCTCAAAAGATAAGCGCTTATCTGTTACCACTTCATACTTAAAGCACATTGAAAATCGAGTGATTACAAGTTCGAAAGTGAGCTGATGAGCGTAAAATGAAAACTTTCGAAAACGTTTTCACCAAATGTGCTCAACACATTGCGATTCGAAGCGTGTTAAATGCCCGAATTGGTGATTTTCAGTTTGCCTTTAAAAGCAGAAAGTAAAACAAAAGCACATAGATGGTGGCACTTGAATTCTGTTTGTGTGCGCTAAGAGGCTGCTTTTTGTTCGGAGCACGTTTTCAAAAAAATTTGTCCGATTTTGAAAAAACCAAAACATTGCGAAAGAAATTTTTTTCTCTTTCTATCGTAGACTAAAAAGTTTCAATTTCTTCATAATTGACACTTGAAATTTGTCCCAATTTTTATATTTGTGTTAATTAAAGTTTTTTCTCTCAATGCAAAAATGAATTTAATGTTTTGTTGATCGAATTAGAAAAATTATTTTTTTTCGCTCGCGAATCAAGTGAAAGGAATGAGTATTTGGTGTGTAAATTATACGCGCGGTTTGTATCGCTTCGCTAAACGTAATGATACATTGGCCATTTGCATAATAATTTGTGTATTCGATTACGTAAGAAAAAATAATTTTTGCACTTTCGCTTGTCTCGATGCGTTCACACTTTTCTTCTTTTCTCAGCTTTTCTGATCTCACTTTTCGCATTTCGCTTCTCGCCTTTTTGCTTTCATTCAGTCGCTGTACTTTAAAGAAAAGCGACCAAGAAATGCGTTGAAGAGTATTATTATTTTTATTTTTCATTTAATCGATTTATGGTAATAATGATGATGTCGCTGAAGAGGCAAAAAAGTGCCGCGCCCACTTTAAAGCCTTAGGTCAATACATTTAAGTTCATTGCTCGCTGTATCCATATTACTATTCACATTCATCAAGCTTCTGCTTCGCTTAAAAAATGCAAATGCTCATTTTTCTCTGCATATGTTTACGTACAAATACACAAACAGTGTACGACTTGAATACTATGCTATGTTGCCTAATACAATTATAATTTGATTTGAATAGCGCACGTATTTCACTTTGCCTTCTTCACTTGGCATGTGTTTTCAATCATCTTATTTTCAGCAATCTTTTTCCACTTAAATTCACGCTCGGCGTCACGCTTTGTTTTTGTTTCAAGCACTAGTACTTTAGTTTTAGCTTAGCTCAGTTGTTAAGAATAATCTTTGTCGGCGAAGAGAGCAAAAACAAGCTTAACGCAAAGAGCAGTTAGATGAAATCAACAATTTAATCGTAACGCGTAATAAAAAATTTTTTGTCCGCGTACAAAATTATCATTTCACTCGCTTTGTATTCACTTCACTAGAAATGATATTATTTTGTGGAAAGAATGTTTAATTTTAGAACATAATGCGAAGTTATCATTTAAATTTGCTCACTGCTTTTTACTGCGATTAAGAAAATGCACAATGAACTTTTTTGGATATCTTGTGCTGCCGCAAAGCAAAGCAGAAGCTTCTAATGATCAAATAGATATTCACTTGTTAGATCTCGCATCAAGTTGAAAGCATCGCAGCCAAACTTTTTTTGACGCGAGTCCAAAACTTCTTAACCACTTAATGACGAAAGCAAAATTTCACAAGAACGTCTCGCACCTCTTTTCGAAAAAATCAATTGGTTAATGCATTAAATGTATGTTCATTATTCTCACAGCTTCTTGGCGTTGGAATTCTCGGTTTGTCTATCTATCTTTACGTTGACAGCAACTATTATGTGGTTAATGTCGATTCAAGCGAATTATACAATACGCCCATTTTCGTTCTCATGGCGTTAGGTGCTATAATGACTCTGGTTGGCTTTTTAGGCTGCTGCGGTGCTATACGAGAAAGCACTTGCCTTCTGGGAACGGTAAGCGATTACTGCCCAAGAGAACGAGAGAGATTGAGAGCGACAAATGTTTTTCCTCCTCGCATTCTTTTCAATTCTCACACGAAAAAATGTCGCACACTTTATTCTTGTATTCTCTGAGAATATTTAGGAATATTTTCTGCTCTCTCTTTCTCGCTACTCATTCTCAAATAGCCAATTTCACATTCTTCTCTTTGAAGTATATCTTTCTATGCATAACAATGGGAGTCGCTTGCGGAGTGGCAGTATACTGGGCGAATACGCACGAGGAATTGGTAAAAGAGCGAGTGCAGAAAGATTTTCAAAACATGATCAAAGAGCGCTACTTGAAAGGAGGCAAAAGTGCGACCGAATATTTGATCGATAGAGTACAAAAAGATTTTCAATGCTGTGGCGCCAAAGGAGTCGAAGATTGGTCGAGTTCGCGCTATCAGCAAGGCAACAAATCGAAAATCGACATTGGCGTTAGCAAAGAAACTCACGGCACGTTCGAAGTGCCTGCATCTTGCTGTTCGACCGAACGTAACTGTGATCGCAATCGTCGTGAAGTTACATTCGATTCAAACTCAAAATTGAAAGCGACTGGCATCAATCGAGAAGGTTGCAGTGAAAAAGTGAAGAAATTTGTCGATGAAAAATGGCAACTGATCATAACGGTCGGCGTGGTCGTCGCCGTGGTTCAATTGTTCGCACTCATTTTCGCATTTTGTCTTTGCTGTGCATTGTGCTGTTTCGATTCTCGCATGAAATAAGTGAACATTTTAAAAAATTTTCTTAAAAAATTCAAACGTTAAGCGAGAGAAGATTTTGTTCTAACGAAAACATTGTCGAGGTTTAATATGAGTGCCAACTGCGGTTTAATGTGATACCGTGTGTAAAAAGCAAATACAATTCGCCTTTGTAAAAAATTTTTACCAAAAAATTTCAAAAAGCACATCGAATTTAATTAAACAAGTTTGTGAACATTTTTTATACATTTTTCAAAAAGGCGAATTTTCGACGATTTTTCATTTCCATCGAAAATATTTGCCATTGATGCATTCACCTGCAATGCTTTTGATCTGTTTTATTGTACTTATTGTATAAACCTGAGAATTATGAGAATAGACTAAAAATTTTGTTTTAGAATTTTGGTAGCTGAGATTTTTTCTTATTTACCGACTCTTAACAGTGTGGTATTTTCTTAAATGGGATCTCAGGGTGAAGAAAATTATGCTCGTGATATTTAATTTGTGTTCACATTATTGAAACAGCTAACTGGCATTCGGTTGAAGGCATTTAATTTTACCACTGTAATTATCACAGCGAAAGTCTCTCGAATACGTCAATTCTATGAAATAAGAAATCAACAACACAAAATTAACAAGCGACTGCCCTCGAAATGTGTTGCTATCTTCATCGATATGAAATTTTATCGATTGATTTAATATAAAATAACAACATATTCTGTTGGTTACTATTCTAAAAATCATTAATTCAGCTATTTACAAATTTCGATATTATGTCTTGTTTTTTATATTCAATCATTTATTAAAGTTATGTATAACCATAAAAGATAATTAAATCAACTGTATTGACGGACTTTTCTCACTGTTTCGAAATTTTCAACCGCCACAAAAGAAATAATCGTTTCGACAATGATCATAACCAAATAAATCGCATAACCAAAAATATGAATTTATGTATTATTTAATTTATAAAATGAGTTTAATTAAAATTTCATTTATATCACATCTTTTTTCAAGTAGCAGTTCATTTCTTATCTTCAAAAAAATCCATAATTTGCCAAATAATTGCGAGTCGAGAAGCAAAATCGCCAGAATTCAACATAATGTTGATTTTATGCAAAATTCCAAAGTTCATATTTCGAAACTCGAAATAGCGAAATGAATATCGAACGAACAACTTCACTTTACTCAGAAAACAATTGCGTTCACATATGTAGAGGAACTGTCAAAATTTTTTGGCATTTTATCCATTAAAACCGGCATTTTTGGTTTAAATTATCGCAATACATCCTGGCACGAGATTGTTTCCACTAAAAACATTTGATACATTTCCGAATCAAATGATCATTTGCTTTCGCTCTGTTTTAGTGATGAAAAATTTCGGGACAAGCACAGATTGTAAGCGGATATTGTGATTAAAGCGAATAAAATTATGATTCAAACTATATTCAAATCAGTTAACTTATAAACTGTAGTTGAACTCATTGAAATTCAAATTTTTGTAATTTCGAAATAATAAATTCACTAACTTTACGTTATCCTCTTGTTTAAAAGAAACTGTAAATTACTGTTATTCTAAAAATTAATCAAGAAAATTAGAAAATAATTAAGAAACTTAAAGTTTTTTGTTAATTTTTAATTATGTTAATCTTTAATTGTACTATTCAGGATAATTTTTCGTAATTATACACTCTGTTCACTGAGAAAGAAAGCATTTTGTTATACGTAATAATATCCTCGTTTATTATTATCGTTGTTTATGTTTTCACACTTCTGACAACTTCAAATCTATTTTTAAGTTTTCAAATTTTATGATTGAAATGCAAATTGGCAATAAATGAGCTATGCTAAAGCTTTTTCAGCATCAGTGTCAAAGTCGTAAGGCTCGTTGTCTTTCGGAATTTCATTACGCTTTTACAATTTTTTGCTTAATTTTTAAATGAACAGAGTATACACTGTCTACATGTCCAATAAAATTTTTTAATTTCACTTTAAACTCGCTTTATGACAAAGCACCAGATGATTTTATTGGACAAGAGATTGCAGAGTAGTACGTATACTTTCACAAAAATATTCGACATTTCATTAAAATTTTTATTTTTGCTTGTGAACTTATTATTCAAAGTCTTACTATGTAAATACAAATGCACTATTTTGTTAACTGTTTGTTTTGAATGGTGGCGTAAAATAAAAGTTAACTTTCTTATTGATAAATTAATTAAAAAGCGATGATGTGAAAGAATTCATGCGTTGATGTATTTATTTACAACAAAGACTTGAATCAGTGATTCAAGATATGACTTAATGAGCACTCATAATATTTGGGGAATTGATTTTCGGATCGATTGCCAACAAGAACATTTATATACCAGCTGTCGAAGTGAAGGTGTATGTGTATTACAGCAGATAAAACAAAAAGCAGCCACTTCGCCATTTTAAGAGTGTAACTGGCGAGCGAATTAGTTTTACCTCTTGATATCACGTTGCCGGCTCCTTTTTTGGTTTCATTACTGCAACTATACTATCTTGTCTATTCTGTAAAGTAGATAGGTGGCAAATTGGCGCGCGATACACAAAATAGTCGAATATTGCAGCGAGACACATAGTCACATTCTTTGGCGTTTCTATTTTTACTACAGAAGAAGTCATGGTAAACAGATTACAAGCATGTGTTTGGCATAAATTAAAATCATAACGTAAAACTCGTAAAGCGAAAGTTTTACACACGGCTTTTAAATCACTCAAAGATGAAAAGGCAATGCCACGTATTTATTTCTGTTAAAGTTGTAAACAAATTATTAAAAATATGTGGATAATATGAAATTAAAACATTATTGAATGTCGGAAGGCGTACAAAGTTAATGCATATTTATTAATAATTTCTCTGATCTTTTGTTTTTTGATTGACCAGTCGATGATTGGATTATAATTGTTATTATCCTTAAAAATCTCTCGTTTGCTACAAACATTGATGCTCCAAGAAACACGAGTAAAAATTCTAATTGAATTAATTTATTCCGGTAGCGCTTATCCAAAATGCCTGTTGTTGCATAAGTGCTATCTTAATAAATTTATTCAATTAGAATTTTTACTCGCGTTTCTTCTTTTAGCATTTTAAAAGAAACATTTTATTAGCAAAATTTTTGAACTTTGTGCTCTTCTCTCTTGAGCAGAAAATTTTTTCTTAAATTTGATTATCAAATTTCATTGTTATGTACGAAACTTTAAACTTTTTTTTTTTCAAAACTCAAATGTGCCAAAAACTTTATTTTCAAGTTTATCGCGATGTAATCTCAAGTAAACGCAAGTTCAAAGTGCTACGTAGTATTTTAAGAGTTTTCAAAAGTATGATTGAAATGCCTTTTTCTCGTTTATCTATGTTCTCAAATTTAAGTGATGTTTTCAATTCTAGAAACGCATTAATTATTGCATAGAAACAGTCAAGTACTTTCGCACTTCAACCGCAATCGTCACTCTTTCTCAATTTTGATTTCATTCAACCATTGAAATATAAAAATTTTTAAATGATTAATATGAGAAATAGTACCTATTGAGAGTTTTTAATAAAACACAAAAATTATTTCTTAAGAAGTTTATATGAATATATAAAACTGTTTGTAAACTATTGGTAAATGTGAAAACCCTGTAAAAATAAAAATTGATGCATTTTTCGTACTTGTTAAGAAGAAGTTACATCCAGGTTTTGAATTCTGTGCAGCAGCATTTTCGATCAAAAGGTAATATCATCGCTAAATTTAACCGATCTGCCATTTTAACAAATCTTGGGAAACTCAAAACTCTCTTGATTTTTTTCTTCAAATCTTCTCATCCTTTCTGAATCATTAGCGGTGTCGAATTGTACCTGAAACACATGATAACTGAAAGCTATTTTTAAACACTCTTGGATGAACAATACAATTAAAGTGAAGGATTTCCTCCATTCACGTGAAGAGCATTTTTGTTTGTTTGCGAAAACTTTCGTTGCTTGCAATTGGAATTTTAATCACTATTTATGTGTTTCTAGAAGCGTCGATGATTTAGATACATGACACTAAAATTGTTGTTATTTGTTCATAGTTTCTTTGTAAATGTCTTGCGTTAAACACTGACAAACATTTTTTCATCTGTATCATCAGTTTAATTATTTTATCTAATTACTGATATTGGGCGCACATGACTAGAAACACTCATGAGAATAGTTCCAAAAAATGTTACAATTAGCGGAAAATTTAGCAGCTCGTCATATTTCAGGAAATCGAGAAAAAATGTGTCAATAAAAATCGTAAATGTATAACAAGTACAGCTCTAGAAGCAAATTTTTTTCTCTTTGCTCAAAGAATGCAGAGTAAAATTGCGAAGCTTTTTTTTGGACAGAGTTGTGCGGAAAAAATGGAAAATTTTCTTTGACTATAGAAGAGCGTAAGAGAGCGTTGAGATAAGCGAGAATTTTAACAGTTATTGTTAAATAAATTTACGAAGTACTTTGAATGATCATGGCCTAAAGTGCGTTCATTCTTTTAGTATGTAAAAATTTAATTTAGTTTTGAAGTATCGAGGTTTTATTCGTTTTTCATTATCATCTACTAAAAAGAGCAAATATAATTCAATTTGATCGATTAGTTTTCTGTTTTCCAATTGAAATTATCAGTCCCATATATGAAAGTTTATTGCTTTGCGTGAGCTGTCATAGTGTTCAGTGCGCACCTGAAATGAGGTAAAACATTTTATCCAACTGTGATTGTTTCTATAAAGTGAATTAAAACAAATTCACCGTACGTATTGTAATGTTTAAACAAAATAAAACAAAAACTTTTTCGCACTAGAGCAATTTTTCAATTAAATACTGAGAGTGCTGGAAAAAGTTGATTTTAAGTACATTTACAAAAGTTTTTAAAAAATTAACTAAATATTGAACTCACATGATTGTCAGAAATTTTTTTGTCAATGAAAAATGTGTACGTCAATGAGAAGCGAGTTGGTAATTCAAAACTTTTAAAAACATATTAACTGACGCAGACAGATAAAAAAATCTTAATGTGACTGTTTTGCTTTTTCTGAAGTGAAAAAACAAAAAAAAAAATGTAAAGTTTAACGAACTGAAAGTGCGAGAGAAACTTTCTCTTTGTCGTTAAATGTCAGAGGAATGTGCGTACAGCGCGATCGCAAAAGCTGAGTGCAATCACAGAGAAGTGAAAAGGAAATGATCAGCGTTGCAATTGCTACAATTTTTATATGACAAATATGAAAATTTTGAATTTATATTTGCTTAATTTACAATATAAAAATTTATGATATTTTGTTTTTAAGATGCTTGTCATGATAATTGCTATTTAAAATTTTTAAGAACTCAAGTTTAAAAGATGAATGGAGACATTGACTTATCATCAAGCATAAGCAAAAATGAGAGAAAATTAAGAGAAAAATAGGGAAAAGCAAATTGAGCATCAAACACTAGAGACATTGAATCATAATCTGTTAATTAGCACACATTAATCGCGGAATAGCGTATATTTGATTAACAAATAATTTTGTTTCTCATTTAAGAAGGCGACATTCTTTTAAGCTGAAAATATGGCTTTTGAAAGTAAACAATTACTCGTTATTTTTTAACTTTGATTTCAGCATTGTTTGTAATAATTTTTAATTTGAATGCAGTAAACAGCACAAAAATCACCCATCTTGGCATGTATATGCGCATTATGGTGTGGGGGGATTTTTGTGCGGTTTACTGTATTTACATCATTTTACGCACATTTTTATGGTAGAAAAGAAAAAAAGTTTATACCATAAGCAATTTGATATAAGATCAATGGGTAAATTGTCAAATGTCAACATTAACATTTATTTATTCATATTGTAAAGTATAACTGCGCTTAATCACTTTGAAAATTTTGCAATTTTGAGGAAAACAGTGTACGTGACTTAAAGAATTTTCATGTTTATATTGGATTTGGCCATCGCGATTTACCATTAATAAGCTTTTAATCGCTGATTCCATTTTCACGTTTACTCATTGCCTTTTTTTAAAATTAGATTCAAATCTGTACTAAAAGCTTTCTTTCACTTTTCACGTTATTATGAAACACATAAAATTTAATACGATGAAAGTCTCTCTGCGATTGAATCCCGTTAATCTTGATTATTGCCACTTTTAATAGATCATTTTAATCTAAGAAATTTAATAAATTTGTTTTCTAATGATTAGGCTCTTCTTACTTTTCATATAATTTTAAACTTACGAATACAAATACATAGAGCAATTCAAAATTTACACAACTTCACATTCAACAACGTAAAGATTTTTCTGTCCTGCACTGTAGGTTAGATTAAAATTCGGATAAGTTAGATCAAACCACAAGATGCCTTGTTAAAAATCAAAAATTAAAAGAAAAGAGATTGTTTTAGATTTTTTAAACCAAAAAAAGTTTTCACCAAATAAAAAAGTTCAAATTGGAAATTAATTGCTGTGTTCGCAATCATTATTATCTTTCTCACGGCAATACTCGTCAGTTTAATAATCATTATTTACTTGAAAATAATTTCCATTAGAAACCGAATGCTTTACGTTAGAAAGTCTGCTCTCCTCGAGACTGTTCGAGAGATTCAAGGAGAGGAAAAAACGATTGTTTACAAAAAGAAAATAAAATTTTAGAAGTGAACACGCAATTAAAGGAATCAAGTGCGTTATCTGCAAACGTCCAAAAGATGGCGTCACGAGTGAATTGAGGAGAGTTTTCGCTATGCGAAGCGTGGAACGTCACTTGCGTAGTTTCGTTCGCTCGATGGGATGTCTATTCACGTCTGACTATTTTTATTTATAAAAGCTTTCAGTTTGCAAATTTCAATCATTTTTCGTACCATACGGCAGTCAGTGAACAAAACACGCTTAACAAAATTAAGTAAAGCGATTCGTTGTATTTGAAATCGAACGCTGCTTTATAACTCGATAACTCGACTCTTGATTCATTTGATTCTTAAACCAATATTTTCGATTCCGAAAATCGACAACATTCTCTTCTTCAATTCCTGCTCTTCGTTTGCTCCCATTTTAGTATTCGATCAAAAATACAAGAATAGAAAGCCAAAAAGCATTTTGAACTGTTCATTGTTCTCCAATTCCTTTTTAGTTTATTTTTTCAGTTCTTTTTAAATTAACGTATTTATGTAAAAATTCATTTCTGTGATTGCAAAAATCCACTTCTCGTGTGTAATGGTTCACTACGATAATATGGCAGATATCGAAACACAGCTCTCTTCTTTCATTCAAACTTGCAGCCGTCAATCGTCGCGAAGTCTCGAGATGAAAGACAAAGCGTATCAAATTTGTCGTCAATTCTTATCAGGCTCGTGGAAAAAAATCTCGAGCAACGATATGGTATTTAAATCGGTCAGGTATGTGCTGTTCAATTGTTTTTGCCCGCTCATATTTCGAATGCTTAATTTCCTTTCTAAATGAGATAATAAATGAGATAATAATTGATAAATAAGCTTTTAACTGAAGTCAAGTAGTAGCGTTCAACGACCAGCTTGCTTAAGGCTTACGCTTTTTTATTCGCCTTTTTAACCATCATGTCGGTGTTTTACCTTGCACACGCATTCTTTCATTATCTCCGAATCGGAGCGCGATTCTATTGAAATTGAAAATTAATAGAGAGTTTATTGAATTATTAATTATATTTTTTTCTTGCGCGCCCAAACGACAATCATTCGAGTGAGCTGGTAAATTGAGCGTTAATGGTGACGTGTATTTGTTACGTCTGCTGCTGTAATTTTTCAAAACACTGAAATTTTTGCATGAGCATTGCAAGAGTGAAAGCGTTGTTCAATAATTTTATTTAACCACAGTCGTCGCTTTTAAATTACAATTTTAAATTTACTGAGCAATGTACTCGAAATTTATAAATCTGCTGTTTTCTTGATAGTTTTTTT
>NCKU01001892.1:0-22097 GCA_003675995.1 Dinothrombium tinctorium
AAGCGATCTTCTCTCGATTTGTAGAGATGATTTCTTACATCATCAGTAACGTATCGATCGAAAAGATGTCCTCTCACACCAATTAAACCTCTGATTATCAAATCGATATCGTCATTGTAGAGAACAAATGGATTGAAGTAATTTTCTCGCAAAAGATACGGACGTGTTTGGCCTCTTTCATCCATCAAATGAAAGAGTCCGTTTACTGTGCTATGTCCGAAGCGAAAAGCAGCAGCTGAAAATTCATTTATAATCGATGGATTCAAATTCGGATCATACGTTGTTCTTCCGCTTCGTCGTATCCACAAGTGAAACGCATTCATATTCTTAGCTCCAATGACCAAAGGAACAAATTCATTGTATGTAATCATTTGCATTTCTGCCCCGACGATGCGTCTAAGACAAACGATTCATAGAAATTCATCTTTTTTCGACAGCTCTCACCTCGCTTCTTGAAATAATCTTTCTTCGCCCCAATGAGGATTTAAAATTTTTAATCTGTTACAAATTCGATTGTGTTCACGAAGGAATAGTGTGTGCATCGCGGTTAAAGCTGGCAACTGGTTCACTCGATTATCACCAGCTTCAAAGCAAATGTTATTATTTTCTACATCGCTGCATTGATCATTTTGCGGATCTGAACTCGGAGGCAATAAATCATTTCCTCTATTCGACTTCGATGTTCTTAATTTTCCTTAATAAATAAAAGATTAAATTTAAATAAAAAATTTTTAAAAATTTTACCCGTTCCATCCATTCGTCGTAATGGAATGGTTTCGTTCGCCATATTTCCGTAAACATTTGAAGCATCGATAAATGAAGTCAATTGATTGATTTGCTGTCGGGGAACATTGCACGTGAGGCAAGGCGCTGATCTAACAAAACCCATGCACGTGCGTCCAAATCTTGAATAAAATGGATCGTCGTTGCGAATCGGGATCGCGAAACAATTTTCACTCCCAGAGCCTTCGCAGCAATCGATTACGCCTTGTCGTGATTGAAAGGTTGGCACAAACGACATGTCATGATCCAAAAATTGACCCCATTGCATCAATATGTGCGTGTAATCGCCGTAAACCTCTCGTTGAAAATGTAATTGGCTCGAAATGTGTCGCGCATTCGGCAAAGGTCTTCCACTTAGACTAGCACGCGGTCTCGTCATTCGATCGGAGTAATCAGGAGGTAGGAGACGTTGCGAACATTCCATTGATTTACCCCATTTAGGATTTTGTTTGTTATTGCAACTTCCATCTGCAGTTCGATATTTGCTCTCGACACATCGCACTGACACATCGCATTGATTGTTTACTTGTCTTCTAATTTGAATTTGAACTTGAACCTCATTGGAATCGCTTTTTAAAAAATTAAATTAAATAATTCGAATATAAAAATTACTTTGTGTCGTACCGTTTTTCGATATATTTTTCAAATTCTAATTGAGCTTCTTGTATATCCATTAGCAACTCACGATTTTTCGGCCTCAATTGATGTCGACCGTTGTAAGAAGGTCGATCAGCGTCAATTGAATTTCGATTGATTTCGATTAAGAGCGCGATTAAAGAGCACAGCAAAGAATTCAAACGCACCATTTTCGCTAGATTATTTCAAATTCAAAATTATTGTTTTGAAAATCTCGTTTTAAAGCAAGAAAAATGCTCGAAAATGAAAAACACGAAAAACAGTCAGGAAACAAACATCTGGAAACAAATTTTGCAAGCGTACGAAAAAAGTTTCAAACAAAATTCGTGAAAATCATTTACAATAACGTCAAAAAGTTTTGCACACATTTGTCAAAATTAATTGAAAATCATGAAAAAGTATGTCGTGACAGAGTAACCTATGTTCTTTGTTTTGTTTCATTAAAAATATTTGTTTACGAAATTATTATTTGAAATTATATTTATGTCGATCAATAGCTTTTCGTGTACAAATTAATGTCAAAAGTTTTGTTCAATTTACAGTGAATCGAATAGTTAATTTTAGTTCCGCATATACGTAAAATGAATAAAATTTCAGTTCAGCTTTAGACCTGAAAACTTTTCAATTGCTTTATTCTCGCATTTCGTTTAATCTAATTTATCCAATTTTTGAAAGAAGCGCCGATTTTACGATAATAAATTGCTTTGAACACAATTCGTTTAATAAACAATCTGTTCACTTCGATTTTTAAGCATCTTTTCATATTGCTTCAAATGAATTGAGCAATGAGTTGAAAATTGTAAATTAAAATAAAACCGAAAGCAGTAGCTCGAATACGAAAAAAAATATTCAGGGCAGTGAGAAAAGTTTTATCGTACAAATTTCAATCGAGATTAAAATTTTAAATGAAAAAAAAAATCTTTAAACTTACCTACGTGTTTGAAACAAAATCGAGCAAAGAGTTGATAACAACGCGTCTACTTTCAAAAGCAGCAATTCTGAAATGTTCAAATATCGAAAAGATTGTTCTTCGTTTAATAATTGAATTTTAATGTGTTTGATTATGTATGAAATCAAATGCTTAGCACGAATGAAACTATTGCGTGTTCATCAAAACTTCAATTCAAATTCTTTTATGATTGTGAATTTATTTTGAATGCGATGTTTGCGCGCATTGTATTGGTGATCGATTTGATTTACATTTATCAATTGAACATGATGACATAGAATAAAGAGAGTGTGAAGATTAACAACGAAGTACATTTGTTATAAATTAGTATTTGATCGAAAGAAAAATTAGGTAAGAGAGGAAGAACAAGAGGTTGAGATCTCTCGATTTGCCACACTTCAGATAGTGTGCAAGAACTCTGGTGTTCATGGTACAGAAACGGTAATAAAATAATAATAATAAGCTTTATTTAATCAGGAAAACCCATTTAGCACGAATGCTACTATTCCATGGGGATCTGAGCTCGATAAAAATAAAATTTTTTTGCCATTACTGTAAGTGGCAAGCAAATTTCATGCTAGAGAGAAGGTAGGATATTGATTACTTAACTATTTTGCGTCTAGCTCAATTAAAACAATTTAAACATGGTTTTAAACTTTTACATCAAATATTGGCACATTCGCTTGTTTCGCAAACAATCAGCTTTCTCGCAATATTTGATGCACAAAACAATTTTTTTTAGTGCTGACATTGTCATCGTGTTTACCAATCGTAATCGAGAATGACATTGTGTAATTTGAAATTGTTTTGCTCGACTAGCCTTAAATGTCAACATACTCGGTATCGACACAGAAATTCGAGAACTTTTCAAAAAACAAAGTAAGCAAATAAAAATATCGAAGAATGAATCTGAAGTGCATCTGTAAAGATGCCCACACATAACATTGTCCATTTAAAAATAAAGAAAAAACAATTAACAACAATTGTTTGAAATTTTATTCTTTGCTAACTAAAAATTAACAATCTTTCATATACGAAAATATTTAAACATTTTCAATTTAAGAGACTCAAAATTATAAGAGTTTACTTTTACATTAATGATATTGATCTAATAAACTTCACCTTTGCTCTCGTTTCTTTCGTTTACGACACTCGACAAACTAAAAGTTGCAAAATTTTGACTTTCGATAGAAGTAAAAAATAGAAAAAAAAATAAAATTATTATTAAAATAAAATTTTTAAAAAGCAACAATTTAAAAAAACTTTTTTATCGACGTTAAAAATTCGAACAGATTGATTGAATTAACAGGCAAATTTTTAAAAATTTTCATATTTTGGTTATATAAACTTGTAATGCAAATTTAAAATCTCTCGATAAACAATGCGATAAAATAAATTAAGAAAAATTAAGTTTCATTGTGCAGGGCTCACTATCACTTTAAATCTTTCTTTTATTTTAAAATAAAATCGAAAGGAGATTTTGCTTTTAGTTTGTTTTTAAGATAAGTTTTAAAACAATTGTACGTCTGCTGCATTAGTTGAATAAATTTATTATAAAAAGGTGTGTCATGATTGTGTATTATTGTTAAATAAACATTTTTATAAGTTTATTCAATTAGTATTACATTATTAGAGAAAACATTTTCAAACCAATTGATTTTATTTTCTTTGTTGAATGTAAATTATCACTTTAAATGAGCTAGAAAGTGTTTTTATTTATCATATATATGCGTTATCTAATTATATCAAAGAGAATGGAGAATTAAAGCCGAATAGAACTTATAAAATCCGAAATAAAAACTGGAAAAATTTAAAATATTTTTTAATTTAAAAACCAAATTTGAATCAAATGTTATAAAGAGATTAATTAGAGACATACATCACAAGAAATCCGACGTTGTCTAGTGGTTAGGATACCTGGCTCTCACCCAGGAGGCCCGGGTTCGATTCCCGGCGTCGGAATAATTTTCTTTATTTGTTTTAAAAGTATCAGCAGCGAGCATGTCTATTTTAATTTTAGCATATTTCATTTAACATCAATCTTTTATACTTTCACAGCGTAAATTTTGCCGAACAAAAAAGTTGAGCGAATTGCCGCCTGCTTTGCAAATGTGAAAATCATTTTCATTTTTATTATTTTTTGAATTTAAATTAAATGCTTTTCAAATTTTCTCTAATTCAATATAGAAGCTCGAATTCTTTTTTGGTTTTTTTTCAAAAGAATGAGTCGGAGCTTTTCATTGACTCGGATTCATTGATCGCAGGAGCACAAGTTGCCTGTTTTTTCGATTGCATATTTTTCTCAATCTTGGCAAACTTGAACGCTCATTTTTCTTTATAATCAAGCTTTCTAATGACTTAATGAAGCATTAATGAGCAAAAAATTTTTCACTTTGTTGCGCTTAAAGTAAAACCAAAGCTTTCTGGACATCAAGATATTTGATTTTTGCTTTTTTGTGTACTTTGCGACATTGCATTTTAGAAGCAGAATTTTAGATTAGATGAAGAATTTTTTCTCTTTGATCTCTTTTGCATCCATATTTCGATTGGTCTTTGGATTTCAACAAAATTTGTTTTTATGAAGATTAAATCACCGTTTGTGTTCAAGTTTCAAGCACTTACACAATTACTTTTTATGAAAATATTTTAAGAAATGAAGAACGAAACAAATTTTTTAAATTGTGTATTTTCAAAGTTTAATCTATTTTTCAAAACTAATTTTCACTCCAAACCGAGCTTTTTGATCGAAAAGCATATTAAACATGTTCATTTGTCTGTAATTTCACCCAGAAAATAAAAAATTTGTATTTAATTGAAATCCGAGAAGAACAGCAAATCAAATCCGCTTTGCGTAATGAAAAAAACATAAAATCGATGTAACTTTTAGCTTCATTGAAAAATTTAATCACATACTTTCAGTTTCTTTAACTACTAATTACAAAATGTTTTTTTCAACGATTTAATTCGTTTTTACAGCTTCAATCTGTTTGAAAAATTAGAAAAATATTCATAAAAATTTATATTTCATGTGAAATAAGTAGAAATAATAATTTAAAATTAAATATATTTACTTTTATCATACTCGACATTTTATTAAATCTCAATTAAAGAATTTTATCTCTTCGAATTCAGAGAAATGATGATAGAGGGAAAAAATGTTTTGATTTCTTTTTTAAGCTAAATGAAAAGCTGTCACTTGCAGGATGCTCAATTACTCGAACACTTGTGGCCAAAAAAAAAACTCTTAAAGTGATAAAAATCAATACGAAGCCGTTGAAAACGATTCTTGAGAAGAATAGTACGGTTTGTCGCTTTTCAATTACATCACAATCGAAGCTTTCTTTCGCTTCGAAAATGATTTTCAGCGAGGTTAACATATATCACCAATTATTTTAAATGCGTTTCGATCTTTTCTTCCTTTTGCATTTTCGTTCGAAAAAGTTATTCACTAACGAAACGAAAGTTTAATAAAAAAACCTACGTAAGACGAACATATTTTTATCCTTTGTTAACTATCGAGATTAATTATTTTCTACACACGTGTGCATTAGTTTATTATCGTCGTTGTTTTAACAAGCCAATATTGTCATCGTGATAAAGAAAAACTTTTGTCTCCCATTTCATTCGATAATTGCACGCTTCAGCTAATTTTGAACATCGCATGAATTTAAATTGCAAGTTATATAAGCTAAAATTTCATAAACATTCAAAATCTAGATCGGTTTTCAATTGAATATTTTTTCTTAGACGCAATATTATCACTTTGCGTTTTTTCATTCGACCATGTCACGAAATTGGAAGCAATGAATTTGAGAAGTGAATAAATATAAGACTGGCGCAAATATTTTTGTTTGATATAAAAAAAAATTCAACAAAAATTTAGACGTTAGCTGTAAAATGTTATACGCGAAAAGAGTTTAGGTGTCAAAATCGATATCCGAATTCATGGTTAAGGCACGCATTATCTATCCACTTACTTGGTTACGAAATGCTCGCTTGTGTGTCATGAGAAATGTTTAATTTATTTCGTCGGCTGAAATAAATGTGAGCATACAACTTGAAGCCGTTTGTGCAGTAGAAAAGCATAAGCGAAAATTTTTTATAAGCAAGTTGAAATGAGATCACGAACACTTTCGCTAGTATAAAGTTTGCTAAATTGAGCAAGAAAAAAAACAAAATTGAGTGAGAGAAATTAAAAGAAAAGATAAGAAAGAAAGTGAAAATTGTTTCAAATGTATGAAAAGTAGTTGAAAATGAAAACTTTAAAGAAGAAAAGATAAGGAGACTAAGTAAAAATTGAAATTAAAATGAGAATTCGCTTCCACTCGGCATTTATTTTCACCCATTTTCAGAAAGCAAAGTTCAATAATTAAATTTTGATGAAGAATTTGCTTTAACTGCGTCAGCGTCGCAAAAAGCATCGCTTATTGATCCATCGCTATTCTCCGAAATTATCTGTATTCTCTCTCTCTCTCTCTCTCTGTCTTTCTCTCTCTTTCTCTCTTATTCGCCTCTCTCACTGCTCTCCTCCACTTTTGCATCGCGCTTTCTCTTTTCTCACTCACGCTTTTGCTTTGCATTCCGCTATCTCTTTTCTCGCTTTCGCTGTCTATCTCACTTTCATATTTTCATCATTCTTCTTCTTCTTCTTCATGGTCTTTTAGATTGCTCGCCTAAAAGCGTTCCTTCTTTTTCTTTCTCATATGTTTTACGCTCGCCTCATAAACTACATTCGAACAGTTTGAGTCGCTAACTTCTACTCTTACGCTTAGTTTCTATTTTATGTAATAATTTAAGCGTTTCATTATTTAATCATTTGCTTCGCTATACTCTTTAAACAAACGATGTTCATTACGAAAGCGATTTTCCTTTTCTCGCATTTGTCCACTCTTTGAAAGTGAAGAAAGTGTTGTCAAAAAATTAATTTTAACAATAATTACATCAAATGCTGTTTTACAAATAACTTTCATTTACATTTTAAGAGTAAGTACGCTTTTCTAATCGCATTTGCAAACGAATGTCGAATGCATTTACGATAATAAATTTCACTGTAAAATGTAAAATTTACTAAATTAACCTTTTAATTAATCAAAGTAATTTCGTTGCAAATACATTTCATAATATATTTTAGGTGATTTATGCGAAAACTCAATACGAAATAAGTTTGCTGTGAGTTGATTAATTTTTGCAAATTTTATGAAAAAGTTTCTTTTTATTCTCAGGCAAATTATTTCAGTGTAATGAGTAAAGACATAGAGTTGGACAATATTGTTTTACGAAAATTGATTGAAAGCGATGTTCCTCAAATTTTGGACATTTGGCGCGAGAATAATCTGTATGAAGGCCTCTATACCATTCAAACATTTGCTACATGCGATCCGGACGGCTTTTATGTAGCTTATGATCTCAATGAAGGTAAGCTCGATATTTATGCTCTTGATTTCTTCCCTTTTATCACCAGTTATCACCATTTCTCTCTCATTGTTTAATTGCAACGAGTATAAAAATTAAATTTCTGAAACTAAAGCCCACCGTCTTTCTAAAAAATTTGAAGCACAAAGCAATGTTTGAGTCGAAAAAGTGTTGAAATTTACTTCAACTTTTCAAGCGACGAGCGAACAACTACTTATTCGATTCTTTAAGCATTAAAAAGGCTTGAAGAATATTTTTATTTCCCCTAAAAGTTTTGAAAAATAATCATCCTTGATGAACTTGTATGATAAAAAATTAATTAAGCGAGCAAGTGAAAAACTCGAGAATTCAATTTGAAATGCTTACTTAAGTGTTTTTGTCTATAATAAATTTGCTCGTTGAATTAATGATAAAATTACTTGCTGTCAAACATCAGAATAAGAATCAGCTGGATAAGTTACAAGAGTTTTCTTCTATAAGAATTTGTGTGATAATGTAAATCTTGCTCGAATTCGAATTAAGCAGTTCTTTCTTTTTACAAAAATCAGAAAAATCGTTGAAGTGAATAAGAAATTTTTGATAATTTTTTTTTTCATTGAAACATAGAAAAAGTGATTGGAGCCTGTGCCGGGCCGAAGTCAAACGAAAACATCGCTTTCATCGGCTTGTATTGCATACACAAAGACTACCAGGGCTTAGGTCTTGGATTGAAATTATTTAAAAAAATTAGAGAGCATCTGGGAGATGATATTAATATTGGTCTGGGTGCAGTACCATCTCAGATAAATACTTACAAAGAGAAAGCAGGATTTCAAGTGGAGGATATTCACAGAATGGTTGTATTCGAAGGCAAAGCGTATGGATCAGAGCAACTTACACAAGAAATTGATGGTATTTTTGTTCAACCAATAAATGATACAATCACAGAGCGTGTAATTGAGTACGACGCGGGCATCACCAAATATCGTCGTGATCAAATTTTGCGGCTTACGTTTAATGAGCCGATGTCGATTGCGATGGCAGCGATTCGAATAGCTGATGATACTATCGCTGGTTTCGGCTGCTTAAAATCAAGCAACATCGACGAAGTGATCAACGGGCCGCTTTACGCTGATACAAGCTCAATAGCCGAATTATTAATGCACAATTTGCTACATTCATTTCACTCGGCACTCGAAAATGGTTTGATTTACTTCGCATTGAACGGCACACCTGATTCGAGTAAATTAGCTGAAAAGCTCGGTCTCATTCGAAAAGAGGAAGTTCCACGACTTTTTACCAAAGCTATACCAGATGCAGATGTTTCTCGTATTTATTCCATACTTACGCCAAATTTTTCGCCATTTTGATCAAAACAAATTGCTGACCGAGAAAATATTTAAGAAAAAATAAGTTTTTTTGCAATGAAAGCAATGAGAGTGACCGGACAAGAAGCGAAAGGAAAATGAGCCGAAAGATGGCAAGAAAACTTTGAACATTTATCTGTGTGAGTCAGTCAAATGATTTACTTTGACCACCATGTGTATGCTACGATTTCAATTTCATCGAATTCAATTGATCAAATCGGTTTTGAGATAGCAGAAGAAAAGTTGAACAAAATTATGAAAAGCAAATGAAGTGGAGCTTTGTAATTGCTCTCTCGTTGTGTGAATTTAAAATTACTTGTCGTGAGTTTTTAAATCATGTGTAATTAATTGCAAATGAAAATATTGTTTCACGTGTAAAGTTTATTGTATAACCTTTGACTTAAAGAAAAAAAAGTAGAGAAATTATCCAAATTTTACGGTTGTTTATCTGGCGAATAAGTTTAAAAGAAATTTTATTTTACGAAAATTTACATTGAATCACCTTAAAAGCTTTTAACCATTTTAAGATAAAAATAATTTTTCAAATTTGATTTTATGGAGATGTAAACTAGAAGAAAATAAATGTCTGATCCTCACCTTTCTCGTTAAGCAATTAACGACAATTACATTTGCATAATTTTATTAATTTCACATTTTCGAGGAAATTTACATTTTTCAAAAGGAAAGGTAACCAAATTTAAAATGAAATCAATTTAAAAATTTAAAATAAATGAAGAATTAATCAAAAAAAAAAAACTGTACTACTCCATAAAAAATACACACACACCAGTGATGCAGCATTTATAAAGTTGCATACTTTTTGTATCCGGAATAGTACTATTCAAGAAAGAAACTCATGAATTTATTTCCACCTTCGTTTCTGTTTTTTGTTTCACAACTTTTTCTATAATTCTCAATAAAATTAGAACCTTTTTTGAACCTATTACAGCCAAAAATCTGAATTCCGGACCTAAGGCAAAATTTTTTTCCCTTTCGCCTTCAAATTCTCGATAGTTTCAACACGTAAAAGGAGTAAATCTAAATACATGTTCACTTTGATATTTCCCATAGAAAAACTTTCTTTACAAATTCACTTCACTTTTAGCAAATCATGTTAATCAGTGATATAAAAATCAAATCGACTGCATAAACGATCAATATATTCGACTTTTATTTGTGCAAATGAAGTCTAACTGTTACAAGAGCTCTCTATCATTGAAAATAATTTTAGTTTCTCTTCTCCTATTTCACTTTCGAGCAATGCATTCAAATGCTAGAACGAAATTCAAAATAAAATTAATTAGACTTAAATTACAACTAATTAGACAATGAGCTTTACGTTTGACACGATTTATCGATTCGAGTACTAAATAAGAGTCCTCGTTGCTTTGCAGAAAATGAGATCATTAGCAAAAGAAAATGCTTCTTCTAGGGTCTTAAAAAGTTGAAATGCGCATCGAATATTTCAACAGTTGGTTTCGTCCAATATTTTAGCTTAATTTTATCGCAAAAATCTCTTATGAATTCTGAAATTTCAAACGGTTTTATAAATATATTTGCTGAAAATATATTCTACGCAATAACTTTCGAGTTGTTATTCGTCTGTATCCAAAACGTTAAAAATAATTTTTTCATCGTCATATCAAAATTCAATTCAACTGTGAAATACTCATCGTAAAGCTTCACGAATATATTCTTCTTCTAAAAACCACTTGATTTGATCAATGAAATAGAATATACGCCACACTGAAGTTTATTACCTTGTTTAAAGTTTGCAGAAATTTTCGAACTTTCAAATGAAGGTGTTTTTCGTTTAAGCAGAAGTCGTTGTTTTCGAAATAAAAGATTTTTCATATTTATGTCTCATTTTAAATCACTGAAAGAGATCGTTTAAAAGTGTCACGTTGCACATTTTAATGATGTAAACAGCTTTCAAATTTATTATATTTAAAAAAAAGCTTTTGTATTGCTAGAAAATTTCACTGTAAAATGCAAATTATTTATGCATTTTAAGCAGCGAAACTAATTCTTTTAAGTGGAAGTTGAAACTGAAACGGAAATGAAATGACTACGGAAGTTGATTTTTTATACTTTCCTTCAATTTGAAAACAGTTTTCGATCGAAATGTTTCGAAAATGTTAAATCAAATTACTTTGTTTTCTTTTTATAATTTATTATTTTAAATTTTGAATTGAATTTATTCGCTTAAGCACGATACATGTCAAATGCACGCACCTCAAATATAAAAAATGATCAAACTAATCATAAAAAAAATTTAGAAAAATTTCTTTTATCTTTGCTTAAAGAATTGACTCTTTTAGAGTAGAATATAAAATGTAAAATGTATAAAATGTTTCACTTACTTTTTGAAAGCCCTGTTATATTTGAATTTAATGTTCTGTACTTAAGTAAAAAGAGAATTAAATAATTCATATACTCTAAAATACGTAATCGTACGCTTATTCAAAAATCGAACCAACAATTTTGGATAAAAAAGTTTTTCTCTGAGACATTCTTAAAATCCTTCAACGCCTGTATTTCTACCTAATTTTTGGTGTCATCCAAGTAGCAAGGTTTTTTTTTACTTATGCTAATTAACTTTTTTAAAATAAAATTTTTCTTTCCTCGTTTACCTCTCATTTTAAAGTTTTTGCATTAAAAAAGAAGTCGAAAAAAATTTTCAAACCTTTTGCTTAATTCAAGCAAAATAATAAAAAAGCATAAAGCAACAAGCACATGAAAGCTTTTTTATCGATTCACTTAAGTAGAGAAAAGAAAAGCTTAAATATAAGTGTGTTAGAAAAAAAACTTTAAAAAGTAAATAAATTTAAAAAGGCTTTTTGAATGCCTTTTGAAAGCGTATTTTGTCACAATGTTTACCTAAAGATTCGAATATTCCACTTTAATATTCAAAATTTTTGCAAAATGCAATATTTCTCCAAAATAATCCGTAGCTGACTCAGACTTCTAAATGCTGAAAAATAAAAGTGCTAGATCATTGAATTTTAAATTCTAAAATATTTATATTGAAATTTTCAATTTCAAATTTTCTTTGAATTTTCAAATCTTTTTTTTTCAAGAATTGTGATAATAACTTGGAAGAGCAAAAAAGAATGATAAATTCTGAAATTCTGTACTATCTATCGATCCGAAGAAACATCTGTGTAAATATTGTTTCTTCTAAAAAAGCGAAAATTGAAACTGAAAATCATCTGCAGAGTTGATTTTACAGCTAATGGCAAAAAATGCCGTTGGCAACGCATTATGTTGAGAGTATTGCGCCTCTTCTATTAAAGAGAGAATGTAGCAAATTTTATAGAGACATCTCAATTCAAAAAAATAAGTGAAGCGCAATATCACTTCCTTTAAAGATGTTTTGTTAAAATGTAGGGTCAATGAAAGAATGTTGAGCTATTCCTAGGCGCACTTTCAGTCAATGGCAGAATGTTTTGCTATCTCATCCATATAAAACAGCAAATGTCATGAAACTTATCGTAAAACATTCTGTCATCGGTTGTATTTGCATATGTCACTTGTTTTGAAATTGAGAAGATAACATGTCATAAATGAGGTCAATTTTTTAATTTTCCAAATTTAATTTAATTTTTCAAATGAATATGAATTCCAAATTGATTGCTTGAGGTAAAACAAAAAAAATCTTGACTTAGAGCAATTTTAGAAAAATTTTTGTTTCAAATAGAGAAGAATTTAGTTAAACTTGTCGTTCAATTGTGCTTACTCGGATACAATTTCAAACATACAAAACGATAAATAATACAATTTCAAATACGACAAGATAAAATTTGTTGAAATTGTGCAAAATTGGTCATATTTGAGTGAAGAATTCATGTTTGAAAAATGCATTTTTAAACTAAAAATTCTAAACAAACAAGAGATGAAACTTTTTACCATTCAGAAACATAACGTTAACAAAAAAAGAGATTTACTTGAAATTATGAAATGAAAACTAATTTTAAAAAGAAGCAATTTTTTTGCGATATTTTATGAATTATCTGGTATATCAAATCCTATTTCTTCATGCTTTATTTTGAAGAATTAATAGGATTGTCTAGAAAAAGCATTTCAAAATTTTAATATTTTCATAAAAATGTGAATTAAAAAAAAGATAAAATATTTCGAAGAAAGAAATTCATTCTCATAATTGAATGTATTATTGTGGGCAGAAAAAAAGTCTCACTTCGAAATGAAGTATGCTTTATGGACATGAAACTTTCTTTGTACTCAGTAGTACTATTATCGGATAAAATAATAACTTTCAGTTGGTGATTTGGCTTTACTAATATGATTTTTTCTGTCAAAGCAGCATAAAGTATTAAAATAGTTCTCTAAATAATTGTATTTAAATTTAAAATTTATTTATTTCAAAACGGCTTATCTAATAATAGAATATGAAATAAGATACGCCCTTTTGAAATAAATACATTCAATTAAAGTTTGATATAAAGAGAAAAAAAAATTAATTTTGATTAATGATGATTCTTTGAATGTTCGTTTTTAAATAATAAGTTGCTTAAAATATGAAAAATTATTGGAGACGAATTGATCTCACATGTTCTGCAAAATTACTTTTTCTCGTTGATTTCTGATGAAAATTTTAATTATTATTTTTAATAATTAAAATAAGTTTGTGATGACTGATTTTACCAATTTCATGAGCTTTTGACAAATCGAGGAACGTTAAATTCAGTGAACTTTAAAAAATTTGCATCCAGAGTTATAGAGCTCTCATTTTTGGAATTTGTCTTGATTCCCTAGATTTTAGAAATTCTTTTTTGATTTAATTAAGTAGTTTATTAATTAATTAACTACATAATTAAGTAAATGCGGCTATATACGAAAATTTTATGTTATTTGTTTCATCCGTAAATAATCACGCTTAAGATCAGCATATAACGCGCAATCATGTAAAACGAGCATTTAATTTTTCAAGTACACATTTTTTTGTTTAACACGCAGTAAAATTTGTTATAAAGCCTTTTCTTAAGGAAGTGAAAATGAATAGGCAAATTATTCAATGCTTTGCTAACTGAATGTAATTGAAACGAATTCCGTTTCACATTATTGTGTTTGTAAATCGATTTTAAAAATAAAATATTTTAGGTTAAAATATCAGAGATGAAGGATAAGTAGTAATTCATAATTATCGAGACGTTTTTGTAGGCATCGAGGATTTAAAGATCTTTAAATAAAAAGCTTATCATTTACACAATGGTTTCATTGTAAAAATTTTTTAACTTTGGCAACGCTTCGATCACTAAATGTCAGGCCTCAGGTGTTTTTTTTTGTCACTAGATTTGGCGTGCTTTCACATAGTCAATATTAAAGGATATAACCGCGAAGTTAGTAGAGAATGACAAAGGCTATGGTAATAAATTCTTTTTCATAGAGATGGAAAATCTACTAGCTTTTATGAGAAGTTCTCTACAATAGAATTTGTTGACTTTAAATGACTACACACTTGGCGGAATGTTAAAAATTAAAAATTTTTCAAAAAGCCATTGTGAAAGTCATAAACTTTTTATTTCAAAACACACAGAAACCTCTTTACAACAACCATCTAACAGTTTTACATTGTAAGTTCTAAAAAATCTGCTTGTTTAGAAGAATATATTGTTAATCGAGTCGACTTAGGACGTTATTTTTATTTTTGTGGCTACTTGTGAAGAAGAGATTTTACTGCAGTTGAAACTTTTACTGATGACGACAACGAAAAAGAATGGAAAAGAGAGAAGAACCTTTCACAAAAATTTGCAGATTCGTTAGATTAATTAATTTTTGGTATTGAAGATGAGATTTTTCAGCTTATTGAAAATTTTCATTTTAAAAGTTTGACGCATAATAAATTTCATGAATATGTAAAGTCGTAAGTGTTTGTGTGCGAATAAATGTTTCGCACTATTTTTAAAGCGAAATCGAGATACTAAAAATGGAAAACGATTTTGATTGGAAAGTAATGAATAGAAATGCGTTCAGTGATTTGTATTCAAAATGACAAAAAGCCGTCAAAGTTGAGACGAGTGGTCGCTTTCGAAAGCTGGCGCTCGAGTCGAACGCTCGAAGCGAGTGAAAAAAAAAAACGCGACGCAAAGCGGAGAAAAGCGCGGCTGTAACGCGAAGAGCGACAAAACCCTGAAGTGAACGCGTTTCGATATTCGCGCATTTGATCTCGCATTGCGAACGCATCGCGTGTCTCGCAACGAAAGCGAGAGAGAGAAGCGGAAAGCGTGCGAATCGAACGCGACGAGCGATGCGACGCGAGAGTGGAAAGCAAAAGGCGGGCGAACGCACAAATAAAATTGAACGCGGCGCGAAAACGGGGCGAAAGCGAGCGAATGCTGAAAACAGGGCGAAAGCGAAAAGAGGGCGCGTAGCGAACGAAATGCAGTTTTGCAGTTCTGTGTGTTTGTGTGTTTCGGGTTTTGCAGTTTTAACCGATGTATGAGCCGAAAAAGCGAACGCAAAGTGAACACATGTATTGAATGCAATCACATGAATTACACACTCGGCATCGTTCGATTGCACACTGTGTTCTCGTTCAGCTTTGTGTGTGCGTTTCGCGTTTTTTTTTTCATCGATTAATGCATTGCAAAACTTAATTCGAACTGAGTTCTCGCGAATCGCGAATTTCAATTGTTTAGCGCTCGTTCCGCAGTGAAATGCAGTTTCCCTCACTTTCGCTCTCTTCTTTACTTTGTTTCGTAAACAAACTTTTCAATAATTGAAAATGCTGCAAATTGTGACCGAAGATTTTGACGCTAAAACCAGATCGAAACCGGAAGATGCCGACGGCGAGTACCATTACGCTGAACGCAGTCAACAGCGGTCGGACGACGAGAGCGAAGAGCGCGAATACGCTCGCCGCCGTGCGGCCCAACGCCAGCGACGGCACTCGGGACCCGGCCACGAGCAGCATTCGGCTAATGTGCAGCAAAAAATGAGCACTCTGCCATTACGTTTCGAACACGGTGCGGGCGTCGAGTACCAGCAGCGGATGCGGCGACAGAGCGGCGACGATTACATGCTCGCAACGGGTAAAGACACCGCGACCGCGAGCAAGTCTTTAGCGCACCGTACCTCCACGCTTCTGTTCGACACGTTTCGCCCGCGTTCGAAATCGGACAGTAAAAGCAAGAAACCGAACCTAATGTCTGCGTTGAAAAATTCGGTTCACATGCCATGGAACAGCAGCAGCAGTGAAAAGCGCGGCGGCGGTCAGCAATCGTGTCCGGTGACACCGAATCATTTGGATCCGTATTATCCGTACTCCTCGATGTTCGAACGGCCGCGATCGCGGTCGGGCTCTGGTAGCAGCGGCAGTAACGCGGGACCTGTCGCGCGCATGTTTGACCTGTTTCGCAATCGATCGCATTCGCTGTCCGTCGCCGGCGACTCGTCGCGAATGTCGAAAGTAAGTGAAAATCTCTTATTTGATTGTGTTGAAATGTGGCGATTTTGGGGAAAAAAAGTTCCTGGAGACAGCAATCGAAGCAATTGTTTGATTGCAGTGAAAGTAAATATACGAAAGCGAAACGTGATTAAAATGAGATTTTTGCACACGTTTTACTGCTCGCACCGAACGCAGTCACATGTGCCGTGTTTATTGTAATTTTTCGAATGTTGTTACTGTTTCTTTATGATTAAATACGAAATGGCATTTGATGCAGTCGCGACAAGGAACAAATCAGCTTTGTTCGTACTATACAATCAGTAAAAAGCGGCGAGTTTGCTGCGTGGATTGTGCCAATTAGTGTTTTCGCTTGTTACAGTGGTGTAAAACGAGCAGTGAAAATCAAATGAAAAGCGTTTTCACATGTTTTTTCTGTTCTCTCTCTTAATTCAATTCAATGGCAGATACAATGAAAGCGGAGAAGAAAATTTAATAATGATCGATAAGAGAGCGAATTTATTGCGAATCAAATTATCTAATCTCCTCCTTGTGTTTGTCTTTCTTTTTTTTTTCTTGTACTTTTCTTTACAAAATAATTTTCCGAGATTTCAAAGTCTTCTCATTCGTATGCATTCATTTCGTATACGAACAAGTGCACCATCTTTTAAACTGGCTTCGTTAATGCACAAACACTTTTATCGGATTTATGTATTGACTGTATTCGACTATCTAATTTTCAGATAAAACAAGTTCACTTAGACTGTTTCTAGACGTTGAGTGAGAAATTTTTTCGAAGAGAAAATTGAATTTTTCAGCTCATATTGCAAAACGATTGAGGAAGGCATAATGTTTTTTAAATTACAAAACGAGCGTATAATGAAATTATTTAATTTACCGTCTCTTCATCATTTTGTCACACTTTTAGGCATTTATTAGAAAAGAGCGCAAACTTTAATAACTGTTTATTATGAATCAAAGCGTATTGTGAAAGAGCGTATATCTTGATTGCTATTGTTTTCGAAAGTTTAATAACGAGAAACCTCTCGCAAGAATGTATTCGAACGAGTTATTCGATCATTTTGCTCGTATTTATTGCCTCTAAAAAATGAAATAAAAAAGTCAAACAAAGGGCACCAGAATAAGTAACTCGTGATTTAAAAACCATGATTGCGGTTACATAATATCGAAAGAGAAAAGTAGAATATCACAACCTTTTTTTAGCAGATTTTTTTAACGGAAATCGATCTAAAATAATGAAAATAATACACGTTTCGAGTCACGCGCTCATTTTTATCTTAATTTCATGATTTCATGAAAAGATTTTTTTTTCCATCCACCATTTTGCATTTGTATTTGTCTTTACTCTCGTTTTATTCTCTCGCTTTATTTGTCAACACTTTAGTTTTAGTGCGAATAAGAAAACAATGGCAAGATTTTCATTGACATGAATGTGTTTTACAACAAATAGTTATGAATTTTGAATGCTTTCACTATAAAACTTTCACTTCGCTGTCTTCTTTCCAAGATGAAAATCTAATTTTCGATTTTTACGAATGTTAAAAAACAGAAGTTTGAAAAAGCGAAAAACGCATTGATTTGAAGATAAAAATTGAAGTGCAACTGAAATTCACAAATTGCTGGACTTTTTCAATTTATTTTCTAATTTTCTTCTTCTATGCCCTTGCGCAATTTCCTATTTGTAATTATTATTTTATTTATTTATTTTTTTAAATTAACATTTATGTTGTTGTTGTTTTTTTTTTAATACAGCACATTAATCGAAATAATTTTTTTAATTTTTAAGTTCATAATAGAAATTTATTTTATTCTTGTGGTTCTAATTATTTTGCTTTTAAATTTCGAGGTGATAAATTTTTGACTTTTTTATAAATATTCGTCGTTTTGAAAACTAAAAAGATGAATAGATTAGAATTTAAAATTTAAAAAAGTAATTTCACTTAAAATACTCGATGAACTAAACTGAGTAACTTGAAAGTTATTTTTAATCAAGTGAGATAAAAACATGATAAAACTTCTATAACATTCTCTCTCTCTCTCTTCTTTTCTTTAAGCTTTAATTACTACTCTCTCAACATAATACGAAACGATTTCACTAGCAAATCGATTAATAATAGAGTTGTTAGTATTTCTTTCATAACGCTTCAAACTAAAGTATTTTCAATTTACAATCGATGTAAACTCGTGTCTATATCAACACTTCAATAATGTTGTGCATTTATTTCGGATAAGTTTATTTATAGTAACCGTTTTCACTTACACAAAACAGCAAAAAGCAGCGGCAGCCGAGCGCTTAAAACTAAATCTCCCGCTGTATTATGCTTGATTGATTCTATTGAGCGAAAAGGAAGAATCCTTGTATTAGTTTGGTTTTTTTAAGCTGTTTACTTTGTCGAGAGCATAGGGTGAAAGAAAATCCAACCTTCCTACCTTAAAAGATGCTGAACATGTTCTCAATTTTTTTTTGTGCCATGTTAATTAAGTTAAAATATTTTCATTTTAATCTTAAACTTAAACTTAAAGTAAATAAATTTTCGTTTCTAAGGTTTTTTAAAATAGAGTATTGATCTGTTTTCAACGATTTTTTTTTCTCAGAAAAAAATCATAAGCCAAGAAGACAAGCTAAAAATATCTTTTTCTACTAGATTTTAAACTCTCTATTGTTACTCACGGTACAATATTCCTTACGGTATAATGAATAGTGCATTACTTTTAGTACAGTACGAAATAATGATGTTAAAAAACATGAAATGTTTCTTATTCGAATGAAATCCATAAATAATTTATCGCTTTGTTTTTTGTTTGTTTGTTTGTTTGTTTGTTTATTTTCCATTTTTATCACTGAAGCTGTGAAATTAAAGGAGAAGGAAAAATGTCGAAATTGAACAAACAACAAGAATCAACATAAAACAAATTTGAAGAAAGCACGTGAAAGATGGATCAATTCGATTCGCTTACACACATCAATTTCAAAAACATTTCTACTCTTTATTCCATGATGTTTGTTCTGAAACGCTTTATTTTCCTCAACAGCTCATGCTTTGAATATATATTAGCTTTGAAAAATACTGTCAAAAGAGTTATTTATTGCAAACGGCTATTTGTAACTTTTATTGGTTTTGATCATAAATCATATCTGGTAAACAAACAATTCGTTCCATTAATTAAGTAAAAAAAAAAAAATCTACGACCTTTAGTGTGAACACAAAATTTACCTATTTTAGCAAAATAACTCCGATTGATTGTTAAAAAATATTTAACTTTAAGAAGTTCTAATGAAAAATTCGCATCTAAATATACACAAATTTTATACGAAACAATTTCATCCATCTGATATTTCTAGGGTTTAACAATAAATTTTAAAATTTTTACTCCTGACATTACTTATATTCATTATATTTTGTGATTCCAAAAGATTTTTTGAAAACATTAATGTGAGGCCTTAGCGAGAAGCTCTAAAGTGAACTGATGTCAAAAATAATAAAGAGCCTATCTTATCTTGTCTATCCGATCTCATTATGAAAATCAAGATAAATATGTTCGTAACGCTATCAGAAATAACTCATTTAACTCATTTCCACTAAAATAAATTAAAATTCTTTTTATAAAAAAACAAATTTTTGGGGTTACCCAATTTATTTAAAATCTTAATTCTGCCATTTATTTTAATTTTTGAAAAACGCAAAATTTTTTTATTTCACTATTTTTTTATTGATGGTAATTGATAAACTCAATCAATACCGCCTTATAGTTAACAGAAATGTCTAAAGTCCATTCTACATTAATATTTTTGTTCTTTGAAGTTTTCAAATTTTTTTATGTTTGTTTTTTAATAATAATTTTAGAATTCCTCAATTAATTTAGACTTAACTTTGTAGAGCAAATTAAAGATCAATAGGAACAGCTACAAAACTGTTAAGACTTATTTAGAAATTATTTGAGAAACTCAGTCAAAATAGTTTCGCATATTTGTTCACTCTTTACAGTGTACTATCGGGACAGAAAAAAAAGTTTCTTACAGCGCAAAGAATACTTTACTGCATATCACAAAACGTGCATTATTTTAATTCATCTTGAAAATAGTGTTTTAAATCAAAATCACATGAAGATAAGTAAGAACGCGTGAATGTCCAGTTTGACATTTTGTGAAAAGCAGTGAAGTATTCTTTTAGCTGTAGCAAACTTTTTTCTGTACCTGATAGTACAGTTTTACGGGAAAGTGAAAATTCCCACTCTCGCATGTATTTTCTATGGAAATGTTTACAATTAATACATTTTTTTAATTCCATTACCCTTAGCATTCGCTTTTTTTTGTGTACAATTTATGTTTCCTTAAATAATCGCATAAAAGTTTCAATGATTTAGTTTCACTAGTTTTTTTTTTGCGAAAAAAATAATCATTTTCATCAAGTAAAACAAAGTAAATATAGGCAAAAAATTTTGTTTACGCACTTGAACAATAAAATGCGTTATAAATTTAAAACATTCAGTGATCAGTCAATAACAATAGAAATTAAAGCTAGCAAGAGATTGTGAGAACTTTTTTTTAGAAATTAAATCAGGTAAAAATAAATCAGTGAAAAAAACGAATAACTTTTTAATTGCCAAAAATCGTTAGTGTTTGCGCTCTTATACGCATCGAAATGCAGAGAAAATTTAAACATGGGTAATTAATTATGAATGAAAATAGTATTTTTAAATGAAGAGAATTAATTTTTAAGTTGCTTCCGCAAATGAAATTAAATATCGTTTGAATTATTTTTAATGTAAATTTTTAATGATGAAATAGTCGTAAACTATTGATTATTCAAAGTTTTTAAAACAAACAAACAAACAAATATTTTACAATATTGTAAAACGATATGAACACGCTCTATTTCCTATTTACAAAAGTGACTTCAAATGCAAACATTAAAGGCAATTAAAATTTTGTGTTGATATTTACTTGACGATTGTTTTTTTTTTTGCCTCAATTTTGTCGAGAAATAACGCAGTTGAAATGCAGTGTAATTTTGCAAAGCGATGAAAACTATTTTGAAACGTATACCAAATTATATTCAAGGATTCACTATTTTCGTGCTATTTTTTTAATTACTTGCTTATGTAACGCTTATATCACGTAACTTTTCCAACCAAGTTTGCCTTTCAAAAAAAAACAGAAAAGACATTTTTGATGTGTGGTTTGAGATAATTTATCAAACACGACTTATTGCTTAACAATAATAAATAGTTAATAATAATCATGTGAAACGCAAAGAAAAAAGAAGATTGATCGCTTGTTTAAATTTTCATCTTCATCACACCACCGATCTAATTTAATTGCATAGAGCTAGTAAAAGCGTATAAATAGTTTACGGTTCGTTGAAAAGTAGAGGAACCAATTTAAATTAGTTGAAAGTTATGTTTAAATTACAGCGTGTTTTTCAAACGAAAATCATTTTTAATGAAGGTTAAATAATTAATGAGGAACGTTTTCTGATGTAAAATATTAAAATGATTTTGTAATTTAATTTTTTAAAATGTTTATTTCAATTTCTTTAATATA
>NCKU01001893.1:0-22088 GCA_003675995.1 Dinothrombium tinctorium
TTTAAATTGAGTGATATGTTTCACGCATTTTTAAATTTTATTTTGTTTTATCGCCTTGATAAAAACACAAACACAGGTTAATACTCACAGCATCGTTTTTAAATTTTATTTTGAAGAAAATTAATGTTTACAACTCGTTTGATGAAAGAATCGTGAAAAATAATGTGGTAAATTCAAGTGATTATAATTTCTTAGTTTAACAGTCAAAACGGCGTGTAACAGTCTGATAACGATGGCAACGAGCTCTCACTTATAAAATGTCTTTTTTCAAATTTAAACTTCGAATTTTCATCTAGAATTATGCGCTGAACAAACTAAAAATGTTCGATTAAACGGTTTATTAAAAGCGGTTTGAGAATAGAAGACGAGGTTTTGCCAAGTGTATGTGAACACTATTGCTAACAACACAATTTTTTCTTCATTTCTGAATCTGGCTCATCCAAATATAAAACTTGACTGTCCGAATCAGCCACTGATAATGATTTTTGTGCCTGCAATATCTATGGGGAAAATTTTTGTAATAAGCATATTTTAAATGCGTTTAAAAACAACCTTTGACACAAGAAACCGTGCAGCTTCCTCGATATTAGAGTTTTCTTTCGGAGAAGTATAATACCAACCAACGAAACCATTTTCTCTGCAAAATTCATCTAAATATGTTTCGTTCGCAGCTTTACCTTCTTTTGGTAAATCAGCCTAAGTGAAAATTATTTTTAAACAATTAATTCGAAAGAAAAAACTGTACTTTGTTTGCAAGAAGAACACAAGGTATTGTATTACCATCAGGAAGTAACACTTTGGCATCTAAGTCGCTCTTCCACTTTGTTACACATGTCAATGTTTGAGGTCGTGAGACATCAAATACAACAAATGCCCCGACGGCTTCCTTGTAATATACTCTGGTCATATTGCCAAATCTTTCCTGCCCTGCAATATCCCACAGTTGTAAGCGAATTAATGTGCTATCGTCCCAATTTATAACTTTCAATGCAAAATCGACTCCAATTGTGGCTCGATACTGAGTCGAAAAATACTGATGAACATATCGTTTTATGAAGCTGGTCTTTCCAGTTGCAAGTTCTCCAATCACAAGCACTTTGAACAAATATTCTTTTATTTCCCTTTCATGGAAATTGTTCTATTCAAAGAGTACAAATTGTTTTTTAATTAAGAGAGAAATAAAAATCAAGCTTACAACATTTGAGTTAGATCAAACAAAAAATTCAATCATGAGAATAAAGATTATCTTTCGAAGCAAATTACAATTGAAATTGCTTGCAATGACAAAGCTTTGCATGGGTTAGAAAAAAAAACCGCTCATATTCAAAAGTAAATAAAACGCGCTCTTTATGCGAAAGGTTCAAAGATGACATTAATTTATTGACATTCACTTATGGAAACAAGAAAAATAAATAAGTTATTGGCATGAACCGTTAACCTCTCGTTCAGTAGTATTTTGTGATGATGAAAAGATATTTACCGAGTTAAGAGTAGCGCGAACACGCACGGACACTCGTTCACCTTGCGTATACTTTTGTTATTCACGATCTTATCACAATGGCACGATGACAAAACACGAAATTGCAAGAAATAAATGAAAACTAATTAAATACTGATTTCGAGCTTTCTTTGTTAATTTTGCAATTTGGCTAAAAATGAAAAATTCATATGCTTCGCTCTCTCAAATTGCAAACTTAATTTCAGTAGTACAATTTGACCATCGCTTATAAAATAGTATCAAGCCATTTGAAGTTGATCTCGTTTCATTTGTTTTTGTTTGTTTTGTTTGTTCAATTTAATCTAATTTCCTTGTGAATTTGTAAATAAAAATGATCGTGACATGAACACATAGTCGTTCTCGGTACGACATGGTGCTCAAGCAAATTAGATACAGCTAAAGCTCTAATGGTGAAAATAGTGAATTCAAAAGCGAATGTTATAACTTGTAAGAGTTGGTGGCTTTTTTCCGAACGAACAAATTTCCGATGCGCTTTCTCGATACCATTGTTCAGCTTATATTTTTGTGATTACGGTAAAAATGTCTCTTAAAGTGCTTTATAAAAATATCACAAAAAATTTAAAAATTATAAGTTAAAAATTTTATTAAATAATTGTAAAATTTAGCATGTGAAATCTCGATCTTCTTCTCATCTTACGCATTTTTTCTTTTTATTTTTTTGAAACGAATCAAATAATTTTCCAAACAAACAAATTTTACAACAAATTTATTTTGTTTTATTATTCTTTGCTTTTCTCGACTCGATATCTTCCGTGAAATGATAAATGTAATTAAATCGATTGCTATTAAAATCAGCACATTCGGAAAAAAGCACTTTTAGAAATTCGCTAAACACAGCTAAATCACTGAATATTCAACATTACAGTAGCATTGATTTAAATTTTTTAATATTCACTAAAAAGCGACATTTAATTAAATATCCTCCGGCATTTTATTCGCCTCACAGTTTCGAGATTAATATTCAGAAAATGTGAATTAGCTATTAATCGAGAATTATGCGAAGCGATTTTTTTTCTAGAAAATTTTCTGACGTTTAACATATACGCAATTTTTACAGTTTAATCGTTCAAATGAAATAAATCATATTTTCTCATATTTTATAATATCGAATTTTTAGAATAAATAAAAAGTAGTCAACAAAAAAAATTGATAAAAAATTTTTGAGAGCTTTTTACATATTTACGGCAGTTAATAACTTCGTATAAAAGCATTTAGAATTTAGAAAATATTATAAACTCATTTTTTTCATTCCTTATCTTCAAAAATAAGTGAAAAAAGTAACTTTAAAATGCATTTGTCAGAACTTACAAAATTTTAAATTAATGCGATTTTCGTTTTTTTTATGTTGTTAATTTCAATGAAAAAGTATCTTTGTAGAGCACTTTATGTTTCTTGTACAGATTTTTATTACGTATAGAGAATTCATGAAAATATTACATCTTTTCGGACTCGGGTTTAATCAAGCCCTGATAGAGGCTTTTGGGGTCCTTATTCTGTATAGTCTTGAAAGGATCAGACCTTGATTTAGGCCGGTTTCATTCTCTAATTCTCCTTTTTCAAATATTTTATATTTTTGTAAAAAAAAATGTTGCAAAAGTTCGAAAATTCCTGCTGGTTTTGGGCGAATAGCACTCACCCAAAGTCTATTTCAACAGCTAATTTTTACTGCAAATATTGATAGAAAAGAAAAATTAAGCTAAAAATATGCGCAGTTAATTTTCGAGAAGTTTACAAAAGCTCATTCAACTCAGCATGAGAGCAAAACTTTGATATTTTCGAGTGCTTTAAAAAGTTTTGATAAAGAAAGTTTTTCCGACTTAAAGACTCCTCAAACAATTCAAAAGAAAAAGAAGACAAAAATAAAAAATTTTCAAGAATGTTAAAAACAAACAAAATAATATTTAAATTAAGTATCATGCCCACTCATCAAGAAATTTTTTATCGAAATAATTTTTAGGCTTGTTATGAAAATGTTTCTAAAGAGAGTTAAAGAAATTTTATAGTTAAAAAATAAAATTTTTATAAGATTCTGACGTTTGCGTTTCAAGTGATGTGTTTACATTTTTAGTATATTTAAAAAAGTAGAATTGCACAAATAAACGCCATTTTCTATAAAAAGCCTGAATTTTAATTGAGTAAAAATCGTGTTAAAATGACCTCACAAGCGAATATAGAGTAAATTAAAGTCATAATTTAAGAACTCTCTGTTTTATTAAAAACAGATGATAATTTACAAAGTCGTGTATTAAGGCGTATTACTCCCAAGCAATTTATGGTAAATAATATATCGTAACTTACAACAACGGCTACGGTATAATAGCAAAGTCTAAAAGTTTAAAAATTCTCATCAAGAAACAAAAAGTTTATAACTGAACTTTCATTAAGAATGAATTTTTACAAAATTTGGTTTTATACAGTGGTGTTACTGTAGTTATTTAATTTTTTACACAGGGTGATTTTTATAAAAGTACCATTGTTTGATTAAGAATAACTAGCGAACAAAAAAATGACAGAAAGGTGCTAATTGCAAAAAAAAAAATCAAAGAGCAAGTTCTAATTAATAGAATACTGCCAATCACAAAAATATAAACTTACCCAATCGGAAAAACAACCGCACAAACCATGAAATAAGAAAAATTTCACCAGAAACGTTAATAAATGTATCAAAAAGCATAAATCGTCGGGTAATTCTATGCTAACAGGAAAAGAGGGACATTTTCAACATTTTTTGTAGATAACTTTTTAAAACCTTTTAAGATCTTTTTGTGATTTTAATAAAAATAGAGCCAAATATTACTCCTCTTACGAGTAATTTAAGATCAAACGCGGTACTTTTATAAAAATCGCCCGTACTTAAACTAATACGATCTCGTTTATGATTGAATTTTAAAATTATTTTCCATGTCAAGTGATACAATGGCATTTTTTAAATTGTACAGTTGAACACTATGAAAAAAATTTTAAAAAGTTTGTTACATCCATTTTTCATTTTGTTATCTAATTAATTCGTTATTTTGTAAAAAGTCTGAAAATTAAATTGAATATATTGAATCGAATATACTGTAATAAAGTTATTTTACATAAATTGCTTCATCAGCATGAAACGAATGATTTGAATTTAAGATTATTTTTATGGAAAATACACGATAGCGAATAGTTGCTTTAAGATTAAAAAAAGCACTCGTTAAGATAAGATCAAGATAGAAAGTACTGCAAAAAACAAGTAACATCTCAAAACTATTTCAATAATTCTTTTACATGCCTGAAATCTCTATATCTTTAAAAATTTCAAAACATACTTACTTTTTCAGGTGTTTTGCTTAATATTCGCTTGTTTGGTGCCATTTGTGATTTCACTTTGATACTTTATTTTAAAAATGTAACACTTAACAAACCAAAAATTCTTTTAAAAATGCGTCAACAACTTCGATTTTACCTGGTGTTCAAATGATCAATGAGCAAATAAACGTGTATATTGCAAAGCATGAAAATGAAATGACAAATAACTACCTCTCATTCGACGGTGATATTCGTATCGCCAATGATAGTGTAGAGAATCTGTTATCACTTTGTATTTGAATTGCGTTTGATTCGATTTAAAAACGAAGAACATATTGAAAAAACTTTGCTGCGAGAGAAAAAAAAAGAAAAGAATCAACAGAAAAAAAAACCGAATTAAGTGACCAGAATGTTGTGATAAATAAAAATGAGTGTCAAGCTTCACAAATGCATATTTTTTCATAGTTCTGAATCGATATTTGCACACAATGCACGTACTTATCGCAAATTCTGAAGTGACAAAGACCAAGGGAAAATGGAAGATAATGAGGGTTTATACGCCAAAATGACATTTATTGCGATACGTGTCCCGACTTGTATCATAAGTGAATTACAAACATGAAAATGTTAAAAAAATTGAAAATGAGTAGGCTGATTATAAGCATTTTATAACATTTATGCAATCAGGAAAGTGTGATTATTTTTTAATTAAAGAAAAAAACTGCACCACACTCGACCAGGTTTTCGTTTGCTTTTCCTCCGCGACGAGATTGATTATTGGCAACACTTTATCTGATTGCTGTGATTTGTTTGAATTATTTTCGTCATCAGTTGTATCTTGTGGTTTCTTTTTCGGCTTTATCGAAGCTTTTCGTTTTCGTTTCGATTGTCGCAAATTCGATCGCAATATTGGTTTGCCCTTATTCCCCAATTTGCTTAATGCGTGATAAACTATCGACTTCTTTATTTGCACCACACAAGCGATCAAAGCTTTCGCAACTTCTTCTGGTTTTGCTGTTCTATTACTTAGCATGTTCCAGTCTTCACTTTTGACGCCGAGTGGACATTCAAATATTTTCGGAGGTAGTCCATAGCTGCCACTCGCTGCACCTCCGGTTGAAACGATCGGAATAACGTAGTGATCATTCCACAAGAATTCTTGCGCGACACTTCCATCATCCGAGTCACCTTCAATAAGAATGCATGTGTCGAGGAGACGTGATATGACCATATCGCGTTCTTTGATTGATTCGCCGACAAAAAGAGTTTCTCCGAACGGCATACTTTCAAAATTACCCTCGTCAGTTTGTTTATACTTTGGATCCTATATCAAATATCATAACATTAATGCATTGAACTAATTGATAAAAACATTGCAAAATGATATCAACTCTAACCTTAACATCTTTCGAGGGCAAAACGTGCACAAGACTTGTGTCGTTGTTATTGTTCATAATCGCACTTTTTGAAGTTAACTTTGTAATCGACGGGCGCTTTTCTTTGCTTCGAATTTCGAAAAATTTTTGCGAAAGAATTTCGCTCGCGCCTCGACATCCGCCAGTGACCAAAGTGATGTTTTTTACTTTGGCCAATTCAACGCCAATTTGCTTGCATATTTCTAATGTTCTTGGATCGCTTATATTCGTTGATCCAAGAACATAAACACACGAGCCCAAAACGGGCAAATTTTTCGATAAAAATGAAACCAAATATTGAATTTTTGATTCGTTCAGATTATTGTTAAGTGTTTTTGTTTGCGGATTAAGCAATCGCTTGATTTGAACTTTAAGGTTGTCGATGTATTTAGGATCACTTGTTACCTAGAAGAAGAAGCAAATAAAGTTATGTTCAAATCAGTTCTAATGAACATACCAATGGAATTTCGTTTCTCAACAACATCGAGAACCAAGACGAGGGTTGGCTGCGATCGCATTGAATGACGATCACTTTTTTGCGGTGTTCACAGTAGTATACATGTTGTCGAGATGTTCGTGACATGTAATAAGCTTGCGATGCGACGACCACAACCACAGCAGCTTGTGACACTTTTTCTTGAAACTCGCGTAAAAGATTCAATTTTTGTGAGCTCATTGAGCATTGACTGGTCGCGCTAAGAGTGGACATTGTTTTTACGAGTGGTGGGTGTGAAATTGTCTTTGACGGAATTTCGAGTGAAGACGTATTCTTTTCTGAATAATTTTTCGGTATTCTCTTGATATTCTCATTAAAAGTAATCTCATTCTCTTCACTAATCGTCGTTAAAGGTAGAATGGTTTTCAAATCTCCAGATTTCGCTCTTGTTTGTTCATTACGCACTTCATTTTCTTCATTGAAACTCTCGATCGAACACCAGATATTATACCCTTCTTCTTCTAAAGCTTCTTTGATTTCAAGAACTAATTTCATTTGCGTTGGGTGTGCACTGAACACAATCAATGGTTTGCCATCAATTGAAATGTTCTTGTCATCACCTCGCGGTGTGCGTGGTACTTTAGCCGGAATTTGTTCCGCGATCAACTTTGCTACTCTTCTCAAACAATTGGTCGGCCAAACTGATATGTCACCAGATCCGGAACCAGTCCACTTTATGTCTAAGTAAAAAATGTTAAAACTGTTTTGCTTTGATTAATTTATTTACCTGCTTCACATTCCGGTGGTTTCCATGGGATGTATTGAGTAGTTGCAAACTGAATAGCCAAACACTCTGGTGGCCAGGTGTCCAAAAAATTGATTGGAATAATCTTTTTGTTTAATATATCTGCTAATTTAACCTGAAAGTAATTTATCTTTAGAAAAAGCAAGATTCAATGTAAATTAACTTCTCTGTTCGTCCATTGAGTCTTGCCATAAACGGGTGTAATTAATGGAATGAACACAAGACAATTGCTGACTGCGTTATTTAAGTTGTCCTGCCAATCAGTGCCAGTCCTAATTTCATGCACATCCTTAAAAGGTAAAAAAAAGTCAATTAAAAATTTCTCACTTTTATAACTTACTAAATAAACACTGAAACCATGTTTAACTAATTCAGCTTTTAAATTAAGTGCATGTTGAGAGGCTTCTTGTCGCGCATAGCTCAGCATAATTGGATGAGCTTTCGTCAATTTCACTGTTGATTTGAATTTCAGTCCAACACGACCCTTTGTACCCACTCGTTTTCTATAGGAATAAATTTGAGTTTTAAAGCGTCAAATAAAAGAGAAACAGACGTTCAAGAATTTTTGAATCGAAGGCAGTAAACTAAACATGCACTGGAGCACAAAAAAATTATAGACTGGAGTAGAGAAGATCACGATTTTTTAAATTGATTTTCTAAAATTGTTTAGCCTAAGTTCAAAAAACTTCTGATAACAAAAACATTTATTAGCAAATAATACAGGCTTTAGTAAACGTTTGGTACATAAATTTGGTTTCGTATAATATGATTTGGTTGAAAGCTCTAAATACCGAAAGAAAATGAAATCTCACTGTTAATCTAAAACTATCAATTTCGGCGTTTTGGTGCAATTGAAACTTGTAATTAATTCTTACATCGATTTTTTGAACGTAGCCTTTCTCCAGCCACCGCCAGTGCTTGGAGATTCTGTTGTGTCATCGACTACTTCTTTTATTGTCAGCGAGTCGTGTTTTATAACAGGAGCTTTTTCAACGGTGTAAATCGAATCGGTGCGTCTCTTTATTGTTTCGTCCGCTTCCAATTTGTATTTAATACAAATTTTTTGATTAATCAATATGTCGCTTACGGTCAATGAGCTTTCTTGATTCACAGTTATTGGCCATTGATTTTTCTCTAGAAATTTAAACTCCACTTTTGCCTGTTTCGAGAACGAGTCTTCAAGCATTTCTTGAATTTGTGGCCGCAATTCTTGAAGAGCAGTGAAGTAATCGCCGAAAGCAAAACCAATGCTTTCATTGTTTAACGTAGTGACGCCAATTCTTGCTTTGTCTGCGGAACATAACTTTTCGTTAAAATTAGGTTTGACATCAAAAAAGCTGGACGCAGCTTGACATAGATGCATAATGTAGTTTTAACCTAATTTTTTCTTTGTCATTAAAATAAGGTGCGTTTCCATAATAATTTTCGTATTTAATGCCGTTGCAAAATATTTTGTTAATTAAAACGGATTGTGATGATGTGTATTCAAGGCAAATACTTTAAACATGAGCTTATCATTATTTAGCATGAATATGAAGTTTTTTAACTAGAATTCAGAAAAGCTTTCACAAGTTGTTTATGTTAGCTAAATTTTCAAAAAATTTCGCTTTTTTTCTTTCCTTTCGCATTCTTTCACGAATTCAAAAGTTTGAAGAACGAGCAAGTGCTCAAAGTTATTTCAAATGTATTTTTAAGAGTGGATTTCCCTAAAGTGAGAGAAAAGAAAATGCGAAGCTTTATTATTATTTTACCAAATGTTTTGCAGATGAAAATTGTATTGCGTTCATTGATGATATCAGTTGTAGTTATAAATGCTTCTTGATTCTTCGCTATCGGCCAACTGTAAAGAAATTAAGCGATGAGAAAAAAGCGAGAAATTAATTTTAAATTTGACTTTGACAACATTTTTTTAATCGCACGACTTGAATGCGTTTGTTTTGCGACGATTGTTCCATTATAAAGTAGCATTGAAATACTAATTGCAATTCATAAATGAATATAATTACATCCTCAATGAACACGAGCTTTTTTGTTTATAAACACGTTTTCTAAATTGAGCCTCGCCTCAAAGCAATGTTTTCACAGTACAAAAAGTTTACACGAGAAAAATTTCAAACAAAACTCAGTAAAGTAGATTTTGTTTTTACACTACTACCAGACTAGATTTGTTTTATTCAACAGGGTAAGTGTTTCTTTTTTGAACACACTTAAAAACAAACATTTTTGAAAGTGAGTTATAAGCAAGAAAAAAGAAAGAAGTACAATTTGTGAAAAATGGGTAATTTTTACGTGCATTAAAGGCGAAATTTTCAGAAAGGAAGTGATAGTTTTTGAATAAAAATAAGCAGAAATTCTTATTTTAAAAATATTTTTTTTCAATAAGCTTATTTCGGCCGAATTTAGAGAGAATGTAGAGGAATTTACGCCCATTGAAAAAACCCGTAAAAGATAATAGTAAAATGAAAAAAGTTTGAATTGTCAAATACTCAGTCAGTCGGTTAAAAAAGTCAAAATTAAAAAATCTGAGATTACAATTGATATATGAATGAAATAATTTCTGTGATTACAGAATGCAAACGCAATACGTAACGCATAAAAACGTTCAGACGAGAATAACTTTTTAAAAAAGTTTGATTTTTACATTGAAAATGTTTTTTATTCTGAACACGCATTGAATTTCAATCGAATTATTTGCTCTCAATTAAAAATTTAAATTGGTTCGTTTAACTGCTCAACTAGTGTGTGACAGCCGTCACTTCTCATTAAGCGTGTACGTCGAAGAATTAATTTAATTACGAATAGATTATATCGGCAATCAAAACAAGCGTTGTGAATATGAAACCGAATTCAAATATTAACAAAGTTTTAAATGGATTATGAAAAAAGAATGAACAATGAACAGTTTAAACACGAGAGAGTACAAAGAGTTTAAAAGCGCGTTTTTCATAAAACCGAAAAACAAGCAAGAGTTGAGGAAAAAATGTTTAAAATATTTTGACCATTCTTTAGTTCATTTGGGTAAAAACCAGGGTTAGTTTTTACATGCTCCTTTTCCCACAATTATTCATAAAAACCTACGCTTTTAGATATTTTACTGATTTTTTTATTTCAAAAACATTATCATATCAATAAAAAACAATGAAAAGGAATAAATCGAATTAGATATAAAACATTAAAAAATCGACAATAAAAATCACGTAAAGAAAAAATTCGCATTGAATCAGCAAATCATAACGAATAAATTTTAAAATAAACTCTCAGAATTCGGTTAACTTTAACTTTTTTCATATCTCATTTACATTTTTTTTTATATTTTGCATGTTTCTTCAGCGATTTTAAATAGAATTTTGAAAATAGGGCGATACCGGGTGAATGCTTCGACAAGGTATCAGGATATGATGGCCATCGCAGCTTTCAGCATGATTCATCCGCTTCAAGTGTATCGAGTAGCAATACAATCGTTAAATTGTTTTGACTGATTGAAAAGTTTAGCGAACACTAATTTAAAAATAATCATTTTAAAATTCACCAGAAAAGCGGAAATTTTAGTGAGCGTTAATGGAAAAGTTTGAAACTTTTTCACCTGAGACAATTTATAGCGGAATTTCTTTTATTATTAGCAAAGGTAAAGGATTGAGCTTTATTCTAATTTAATCTTTATTTTTAATTTCTGTCGACATTCTTTTTTACATTTAAAAATTCGTTCGGTGTGATTAAAAATTGCCGAAATCATTAGAATATTTAAGCTAGATTTTTGGCGCTCATCTTTCACGCAAGTGAGTGATTAAAATTTTTGAAAAAATGCAGAGAAATAGTGGAAGGTGTAGTTTATTTTAGCTCCCTTCAGTTCGTTTATCATAATGTGACAGTAATACCGAGAATATTTAACTGATAAAAATAATAAAATTTCAACAATAAATACAATGAAACACACTCGCAAAAAATCAATTTTCTTTTCAAATGAAAACGCTAAAATAATTGAAAAAAAATAATTAAATGGAAATTAGAATATAAACGATGAAATAATGCGAATTATTTTAATTGATCATCGCAATGAATGTGAAATGCAAAACATATTTTGTGAGCGGATAAGAAGAGAAAGTTTAGCGCATAAAAAGCGTTGAAAGAAATTTTTGAGATAAATTTTTTGATTTTGAAAACACGACACAAGGACTTGTTGCATCTAATCGCCGCTTTTTTCATTACTTTGCAGCTTCATCCAAAGTAGAGTTAATTTGCGCAATTCACTAATTAAAGAGAAGGCAAAACTTACCCGTCGCTGGTTAAAAACGCGAAACAGTTCGGTATCGACGGCAATTGTTCGCGTATGATTTCACGCAACGAACTCGCGTCAATCGCGCACTGATTTAAAACAATTGATCCCAGCAAAAGACAATTCTCGTAGCTGCTGTTTTTCAGCGATAAATGCACATTTTTGAATAAAACTTTTTCGTCGACGAGCAATAAGCCGCAAACGCGTTTGCGTTCGTTAACACACACTTTACTGTCGATAAATTCGGACACTTGCGACACCATTGTCTCCATCCAACATCGAAACAGTTGAAAAGTTGCGAGCGACTGGCTGAACGCGAGATGAAATCGAAATTAAACTCAAGTTGATGTCCGTGAAGCGAATAGAGTGAGTTTCGGAGCGAGCGGTGAGAGAGTAGTGAGTGAGCGAGTGAGTGAGTGAATGAGAGAGGCTCTAAGCTAAAGAGCAAGCAACAAGGCAGGCAATGAATCTGTTCTCTTCCACTACCTGTGAGACAGGAATACAGCGAATCCTTGAATGCAGAAAATACAAACTTCGCTGTTAACTAACTGAAGGCATAAAAAGTGAAGCCGAAAATTCTTTCATAGTTTCTCCTCTATTTTCACTCGATTCACGGATTTCACTTTTCCGCGTCAAGAAAACGCAATTTCACGTTCGGCTCGTAATCGTTCGCACTTCGCTTTTAGACTCTACACTGTTTGATTGTAAATGGCGAAACTCTTATTAAATGTTTGCACACTCTAAAAATGAATTCTGCTTTGCCACCACTGAAAAGCGATGGGAATTGCAGCAACTGTTGCGTCGCGACCGAAAGAATTTGCCTGCGAACGTAGCCGAAAGCGATGCTGCGCTCGAATAATTCAAATATTTTAAATTGCAAAGTGACATTTCTTATTCGATTGTACACCGGCTGCTTGTCTCATAAATCATGCTTCTCTTGTTTTCTTCGCTTACAAAGCATTTTGTGCGCACCTTTGCTTTTCAATGCTTAACATTCGCATTTTATTTTACTTCATAATTGCTAAACGTAAAACATTCGTAAAACGATGCAAATTTCGCGGAAACCCAATAATAGATCGTTGATAGTGGCGAAAGGCTCAGAAAAAAACGTTTCGCGACACAATTTCATTTATAAAACGCAATTCGCGATTGTATATATGAAATGGTCAATCAAAAATGTGTGAAAATGAGCGAGAGAGGAGCGAACGAAAAAATAAAGAAAACGCAAAAAGCGATTGTTTCCGCGAAACAAATAAGTTCAGATATTTTCTATTACTTTCATTAAATGCATCAATTAAAAATATTGTTTCCGCGCAACAAGCGTTTTTAAAACGTCACCTTTTCGCATCCGTTTATCAAGCGTTAATCAAATAAGATTTCTGCTTTTCAATGAAACTCGATTGCCACTTTTCGACTCGCATTACTTTCGCCTGCGAAACATTGGATTAGCGATTTTGCTTGAAACCGAAATCGAATAGACAGCGTTGCTTTAAGTGCTGTGAACACGATCAATTACAAGAGTAACAAGAGTAACGATGATTCGCAGGTAAATTGCGCAATCGAGTGCTGAAAGGAAGTGATCAAACTTTCGTAATGTTTAGTTAAGCTTAATCGTTTCGTAACTTTGTTTTGCTATCAACAAAACTTTAAAATATTAATAAACCGTGAAATGCCTGATTCCGCAAATGCATCGTAATTTTCAATCGAATACAACTCATTCAAAACGTGAGCCAAATTCTTATTAAAAATAACTTTAGCACTAAGTGAAGTGTGAATGTTTATTTCTTGCTTATAAATGAGAATAAAAATTATTTAATATTTTGATTGATTGAAATAAGTGAACTTGAAAATGAAAAACGAGTAAAATTGCAAAACTAATGATCAAGGCGAATATCGTTAGTTAAATTAATTTTGAATTTTCAAAAACTTCATTAAACAAACAAATTAAATTTATGAAATTCAATGAAATGAATAAAATGATTTTCAGACATTTTCAATTAAATTTTTATTTACATTTGACAAAAAGCAAATTTTGCATTCAAACCACAGCTTAATTTTTCGTATTAACAAAACAATATATAAAAAGAATGTAAATTAATATCTGTATCGATATTAAACAGTAAGAATCATGCGGTAAACATTGTGATGCATTTAAATACGGACATTAAGGTAGTTGAAATATAATTTCTTTCAAAGCACTTCACACAATAAGCAAAAATGATATACACTCTTGGCCACATCAATATATTATCTTATTTATCGAAAATTCAAGTTTTAAATGGATAAGATGGATTAATATGGATTAATGTGGTCACCAGCGTGCTTTTTGAAACAAAATAAAATGGTCCAAATTTAATTTATGACGTTTTCAAATTCAAAATGTAATAAATGATTGTACTAAGGAAAAATGAAATGTTTTATTTTAAAAACATGGGCTAAAAATAAGTTAAAAATTAAATAGGCAAAAACTTTGGATCAACTGTTGGTTCAAAAATTTTTTCAAACGAAATTTTCCACTTCTGAATTTTGCTTCAAAATCGGTCTTTGTTTTGATTTCTCGAGATCACAAATGGTTATAATTAAACATGCAAAAAGCGCTAAAGCAACCAATACTGAGAGTAAGTATACAAAGATGTCGTGGGCGAGTGCCCATCGTTCGTCGTCTTTATACTGTTTAGGCACGAAAAAATGATAAACAGGTAGATAAATCATAAGCAGCGCGAATCCGAAAAGTATTATTTTCGAAACGATGTTTTTCACTCGAATACAATAGTTACTTTCTTGCGGCACTTCTAACACTGTTCGCACAATTTGTCCGTCAGCTCCTTCTTGCATGGTGGTGATATATTCTTCATCCCATCTGTTGCACGCCTTTCTCTTATTCGAGCCTAATTCTGGATTGTAGGAGATAGAACTGAACATTGACATTTTTTTGTTTGTTTATAAAATCGAGTAAAATTAAACAATTTGAATTAATTCGATCAAATTTCACTTAAAATTAACAAATTCACAAAAGTGTGGCTCCTTGGATAATCATCGTCTCGATTATGCGTCCTCATCTATCCTTTGAGAAGAAATGCGCAGAAATCGGCTTGTGGAGAAAAGTTATATTTAGGACACAATTTGGTTCTCGTTGCACGTTCAATCGTGTTGACGACATGAACCAAGTGTGCGCATAATGCTCCTCGCTTATTGTGCTCGTTTAATATAATGTTATTTAATGTTGTAATAAGCTTAACGTTCAGTCTACTCCTTCATTTAATATTTTTAATTAAAACACACAATTAACAAGTGACTTAGCTTGATCACGATCCAATAATCCCAAAATGCTAAGGTGCGGTTAATAATTCCACCCTACGATCAATTCATCAAATTTATGTCAAAAAATTTCAACTAAATCAGCATGTGACTAATGCTGGAGATAAATTCTCTAAATCTTTACATGCTTATGCTTATGTTCACTATTAAAACATAAATCTAACTTCTCGCAGCAATTAATTTTCTTAATTAGATTTTCTTCGAATAATTTATCAACTAATGTGAGGTTTAGCAGTGCAAATGCAAGCAACAGAACGCGACATGTCTTCAAGTATTTTAATTTAATGATCAAAGTTTGAGCACAAATCCCACTAGATTAGCCTTATTGCCTGTAGTTGCTAAAGTAACGCATGAATCGAATACAAAACGCACGCAAACGATTTCTTGTTTCATAAATTTATGAACCTTTGACTTTTCATGTTATTGAGAATTTATCAAAAAAAAATCAATTCTTCAATCGTTTCAATTTTTTAATGAAAAACTATCGATTTAGATAAGCAAAAACGCCTTTAAAACTTTTATTTCTACTGCAGGTATGATGAAAAATGTAGATAATTGTTTGAAAAAATTTTTAACTTTTAAATTAATTATCTATGTCTAGGGTTGTGCTTACACAAATTTGTCAAATTTGTTATGATTAAACCACAAATTTGTCATTTATATGTCGCGACACCTTTTGTTTTAATTCATTGAGAAACATTTAAATTAGAAGTGGAAACGTATGAAAATAAAAATATCAAACCCATCCGTATCTAGTCAGAAATCCCATTCCCTCCCGTAGATCCCGTATACTCTCAAACCCATTATATTGTTAACCTACCCCAAGAGTTAAAACCATGATTCGTTGAACTCTTTAAACAACAATAACTAACATAAATATAATAAAATCAGAGTGTACAAATCATTACAACGCATTTCATATCCATCCCAATACAATCGTTATAAAATTTTTAAAAGCTCCATCCCATAATCAACCATTTTCATGTCATTCTATACTATTTCTTAATACTATAATTCCAATTTCAACATCGCTGGTCTTAAAATAACAGACCTTTGCTTTTCATTTGATCTATCTCTCGATCAAATTTTGTTTACTCTGGCAAATTACAATTTTTAATATAAACTATATTTTAGATAAATTAATTTTTCGCTTATTTTACCGTTTACATTATTACTCTTCATTCCCTTTATTCATTTCTATTTTCTTTTAAGATATATAAATGAGAGCACACGAAGAAAAGTGCTCTTAAAGGTCTGTCCGATTTTTTCTATATTCCGTTTCCACCTCTAATAAATGTGATATTTTTTATGATAACGATATGAATATTTAACACTAATAGCAAAGGGATCTCTAATCGATGTATTCCTAGGTTATATATTACTTGAATAAATATTATTATTATTATTATTTATAAAATTAATGAAATTTTTGAATCAGATTGATAATAAATATAACTTTCTCGATTTTAAGAAATTTAACAAATTTGTGTAATTATTTTTTAATTTAACAAATTTCTCAACTCTGTCCATATCATTATCCATTATTTTACATTATTCAAGTGTCTATAATTTAACATCATAGTATCATGGTTTTCAAAGTTTTAATTTTTCTTTATTTGAAATTTATTTATCTTTTTTTTAAAATTAAACTCTAACATCACAACTCTATACGCACACTATGGTCTAAAACTTTTTTATTTTTCAAAACTAGTAATAAAAAATTTGATTGTATTCATTCGTTTTTCTTTTACAAAATTAATTTAGATCATTGAAAAAACAAAAATGATATTTACGAATTTGAATTGTAAATTTTGTTATGAAAACTATGAGAATTTGAAATGAAGAAATAAAAAAAGGAATTCAAATGAGAAAAGTATTCATGTGATTATGAAACAAAATGTTTCATAATCTTTATTGTCATGTGGAAATTTATATTTTCATAGTTTCATTATTCTCAGAAAGGTTCTATTGACAAAGCTGTAAAAATGCAAAAAAATAAAATAAAATTTACATTAAAAGAGCAAAAATAATTTAGTTGATCAACAGCTCAAATGAAAGTGATCAAAGAGAATTAAAAGAAAAAAGGAAACAACGATTTTAAACCTTAAAATGTCAACTACAACTTTTTCTTATTAATTTCACATGATCTTATATTAATTTTCTATCGCTGCCATTCAAAACCGGTTTTTTAAAGTGTCTTTGTTGATAAGATAACAAATTTACTTGAGCGAAGCTGTAAATAAACTTTTCTGGAAAACTTATCAATCGAAAAGTAAACTTTTTCATCAAAATATGTACAATATGAACAGTTTAGAGAATTATTATGCGCATAATCTCAATAGAGTAGATAGATTGAAAACAAAAATTTTTAGTAAGCTTGAAAAATGTTACTACATTTTTAAAGTCTTAAAAACAAATCAAGATAACAATTTATTATTAGAAAAGCTAAGAAATTTAACAATTCTTTGTCGAGTCATTTATATTTAATAAGTTGATATTTTTAATGAGCGTAACATATTCCCTCACCTTTCAGTAGAATAAATGGTTATTTTTAAAATATGACATCAGATAAACAATAGAAAATTTTTAGACTGTTTTCGAGCAATGTTTTCTTTCAATTATCGTCTTAAGTGAGGCAAACGCATCAAGTTTTAGCAACAGTTTCATCACAATTTAAATTTGTTGTAACGAATAAATTTAACTCAATTAGGAAATTTCATTGGAAAAACGAAATGGAAAATGCGTCTTTATCATGAGAAAACTTGCATTTTAATTGTATGCTGGTTCATTACGGTCTCACGATTGAAGAGGTCAATGAGGCCCCTAATTTTAGAGTAAAAACAATTAAACTTAAAAAATTAAATTAAACAAATTAAGTTAACCTTAAAATCAATTAAAAGTTAAAAACTATTCATAAACAAATTCAAAATTTTCTAGTGCATAATAATGGACATACTGCCTATTAATTATTATAAATATAACAAATCAGAAGAGGGGGAAAATAAAATAAATTTTAAACCTGAAAATTTTTTCAAAACACTTTCATCTAAAATATAAAGAGATATGTGCTCGCCTTTAACATTGTGCTCCGATTGATAACTAACCAATTTTTTTTTGCCAGACTGTATACATATATATTTTTGTTGGACTGGAAGATTTGGGACAAAAGATCAAGCTGTTTGGGGCTCAATGTATAATATTCGTGATTTGTAAATGTTTCATTCAAAATTTTTGATTAATTTAAGCACTGTTGTCTCATTACAATTGAATAAACTTAACTTAACTTAACTTTGCAAGATAAACTTTTTTTCAAAAATGCTCATCTTTCAACGTTTTTATTTATGAATTATTTACATAAAAATTTTAATAAAATTGATAAGGTGAGGAGAGAAAGATATTATTTGACTTTCTAAATTTCATTTAATAACTCGTGATTAAAATATGTGCTTTTGTAAAACAAACAGCTTAAAATTTTTTGTAAACAAAGCTAAGTGCAAAAAGGATGCAAAGCATTCCAAAAATAAACTTTTTGCTGCAAAGATTATCGAGATGTGAAGCACTTCTAGCGGCATCTATACTTGAAACATGAAACATTTATAATTAAAGTGTTTAAAAGTTTTTCATTCCATTTTTAAAATTATATCGCCGCTTTACCGGCGACAAAAGTAATTAAAATTTGTTTAAATCTTACAAATGAGTATTTAAAATGTATAAATATTTCTTTAGTAAATATTGATTTTCACACTTTACGCTAATTTTACAATTGAGCTTTCTTCATTCCTTCACAATTTTTTCTTCTTGAGAGAATGAAATTCTTTTACCACTCAAAACTCGATGAAAGTTTAAAATTGCAAGTCTTAAAAAAGTTTAATTACTTCTGAATTGTCACTTTCATATTCTACAATTCTATGTTAAAATTTAATTTTTTTATGTTCGCGATTTTTATAATGCGCGCATCTTTTTACTTACAAGCTGTGATTTAGGTTATCCTTTCAAAAAGCACTTTTTTAACGTGAAATGGGTTTTGATAACTCTTAAAATGAAAAATGAACAATGATTTCTTATGTTTAATTCTCATGTTTAGCAAAAAATAAAAACTTCTTAATATTTTCTTGCGAAATAGATGCAAGAAATGAAAACTCAAATCATAAAATACGAAGAGCATTTTTAAATGTTTAACATTGAATTGGTTTGAATTTTAATTGTGAAAACCGGTGCTTTTTACCAAAAAAGTTTATAAATAAAAAGAAAACAAGAAACCTGACAAAATTAACATATTCTTTATCAATCAAAATAACGATCATTTCAACGATTCTGTGTTAAAGTTATTAATGGTTTGCAGTTTACCTCAGCTGCTAATTTTGCTATTTTCTCGTCTTCTACTGACTAAATCAATATGAAAAATTATATTTATTCGAAATTTTTGTATATTTAAAAATTCTTCGACGAAACACAAGCTTATTTCATTAATTTGCATCTTCAAGCAGAATAAAAAAAGAAGAAATGTCAATAAGAGACAGAGTTGCAATTTGTCAAGTTAAAAAATTTTCTTGTGCTTTTTTATCGTATAAAACATCAATGCAAACTAATGAAGAAAATAAATCGACCATCTGTTTTTGACGGAGTTTGAAATATATTCAGAGTTTGAACTTTAAATTATTTTTTTTGTGACCATCAAAGATCCGAAATTTTATTCACCTGGGATTGATGAGAAAAGCATAATGCACCGGTGTCAAAAGCTTTCGCTTGGTCCGTGTCTGCTAGAGTAAAAAATATTCATTAAATTTATTCACAAAATAGTTTCTTCTCTCTGTCTGAAATCTTTTTCGCTAATTTTCTAATAGATTTTTTTTTAAATGATGAGTTTATGTGTGAATTTAGTCTTAATATCATTTGAAAATATCAACAACCTTTCATCGAAATTTTTTCGAATTTTTTAATACTAAAGAATGTCAAACTGAAGTTGAACAAAGTTTGAAATATGTAGTTTGTCTACATAATTATAATTCGTGTTTCGTTAAAATAATCTTTCATCTGTTAATTATAAAGTGCGACGACTTGGACCTTATCGTCATAAGAATTTCGATTCGATTGATGAGCAACGGATTTAATGGTTAAAATCGTCAGTTTATTATTTACAAAAGAAAAATACAAAACGCTTTTTAAGCGAAAAATGCACATACAATAATTTTAACAAAATATTGCGAAACCAACCGAATACTCGTGCAGGTGTCGGTGAGAGACATGGTAGAATAAGGCTGGCGGCTGTGCTGAGTTCGTGGAGAGCAATCGAAGAGTAAAGTTGCGAAAGCGCAAGTGTTTGGAAATTGGCGCGAGTTTGCATTGAGCACAACGTTTTTATGCACAATTTTTGCTATCACATTGACGATAGCCGAATTGGTAATCAATAATATTCACATGAAGGGAATAGTAACAGAGACGCAATTATAATTGGATCTTGCAAATTATTGATTTATTGCTTGCACATGTTACTCGGGGTTCTCTTTTTTATGTAAACATTCTGAATTTAAACTTAACTTTAAACTTTAAAACGAAGCTCTATCCTTTTGATTTGAGAAAGAAGACAGTGGTCTCCGAAACGTTATTACTTTCCTAAGTGTGGAGCAAATTTTTTTCTCTTTAAGCAAAAATAAAAAATCAATCATAGAATTGTTAATCCATTGCTGCAGTTGTAAGGAGTAAAGTACTAAGATACACGCTTGACTGTAGGTACGCGGACTGTGGCTGATTTTAACGGTGTTGTGGCAAACGTGAATGCTACAAAAGTTGTAAAATTTTTTAAAAGTTTTGATTTTATGAAATATTATCAAATTTATGCTATTCATTGTTTTCGAAAATTTTGAATGAAATTCATTTATCAACATGAGATTATTTATTGGTTATTAATTTGATTTTTCTATTAATCAACCGCGTTTGAGTTAAATCAATATACTATTATGACAAACATAACTTAATGTCTAATTTTAAAAGTTTTTTATGTGAAAATTAATTCGAAACAAGATGATTTAGTTTTATTTTGACCAGAAAATAGGAAAAAATCAGTTTTAAATAATAAAATAATTTTTGAAAAATGTTGAAAGCAAAAGCTTAGAGAAAAAATTCAACATGAAATTTTGTAATTATTGATGAGATATGGAGTAATGAGAACCGATTAATTGATTCGACAAATTCATTATTGTCTCGTAAAACACTCTGATAAAACTCGGAAAGAATATTTGTCCCGGGTCAATCATTTAATATCTTACCACTCTTAAATGCACCAATTTTGAGTCATATGCACATGCAAGCAATATTACCGACAATCATCATAAAAAGATTTACGCATGTAATTCTGCAATTTCTCCCTTTGGAACATAGCAAAAGATGACTACATCGGCTATCGCCAATGCGATAGCAATAACTTGTGTCCAAAAATCGCATGTAAAATGTATATTTGGCTCTTTCGCTGACGTGCAATTTTCTCGCTTTAAAACGCATTTTGTGCTCGTGTTTTGTCAATAATAAAGTGTTCGTCTAACTCTAAAAATCTGTTGCATCTTCATCGGACCTAAATCATTGTGACGACAAGGCCCAATCGTCAAAAAATAAACAGATTTCAGTATATTCGAGTGAAGGTAAATAATAAAATGTATGTTTTAGTAAGTGAAGAAGTTTTCAAATTTTTCAGGTGACGATTTCATTACAAGTTAATTAAGTTGCTTTTGTGTTAGTTAGAACAAATAGAATTTAGAAATAATTCTTAAATAAATAATTTTTAAAAATGTCCGAAACATAAATAGACTTCAACATTATTCTAACTTTGGTTCTTTGGACATGTGGTGAGGAACGTTGTTACAATAGACTCATCATTGTTTCAGAAAATGCATTGCCGCTATCCACATTGTTTCCTTTTTTATCACATTTAAAAGCCATTGCAACCAGTTAAATTTCAACGCAAAGTGAAATGTTTATTTTATTCGTCAAAAAATTCACAATTTTTTTCAAAATTAACTTTACAAATGTGAAATTAACGTGTGCAAAAA
>NCKU01001894.1:0-22087 GCA_003675995.1 Dinothrombium tinctorium
ACGAGCGAATACTCGAAGTTAATTTTGATCGATCAAGTGGTGGTACTTACACAAATGCAAACTTGTCAAAAGTAATCGACATAAAGCCAACGAATGCAGAAAGTGGGGCGAATTATATGATTTTTTAATGATCATTTTTGATGTAAAACTAACAAGAAAAAGGCAAAATTGTGATTCTTGAATCTTGATATGTCAGTAGGTGGTAGAGGAAAAAATTGCAATCAACGCGGTGAATGCGAAAATTTAGGAGCAAACGATTATCAATGTGCTTGCAATAAAGGATACAATTGTAAAGATTGTGAGAATATTGATTACTGCAAGCTGAAACACATCAAAGAATACAACGCCTCAAAAAAATTAAAAAATTCTCCTAAAACGCTTTACAGTGGCGATCAATTTTGCAATGATCGAGCAGCTAATTGTTCGCGAGCAGCAGAATCGGGCTTCGAATGCGTTTGTGAGAGAGAAAGCTATTGGTCAAATCTAAACATGAGTTGCCTCGAGTTAGATCGATGTGAAGGCATCGCTTGTAGTGAAAACGAAGAATGTGACGAAAAAGCTACAAACGACGAAGATATTTGCAATTGTAAAATTGTTTATAAACGGTACAATAATGCAAAAAAATGTGTGAGAATCAGTCTTTGCGAGAATGACCCATGTAGTCAGACTGATTGCATTGACAATGATTTTAGTTATTATTGTTTCTGCAGAAAAGAATGCTATCGTTACGATAAGAAGCGAAACGATGATAAAGCGTGTCGGAATGTAAAGCGAAACAACGTTAGATTAATATCAAATAGTTAGTAAAATTTTTTATCAAAAGCTAAAGTGTAAAATACCACGAAAAAAATTTTAACCATAGTCTGACAGTGCAATCAATAAAAAGAACAAAATGCAAAAGATTTAAGCAATTTTATTTTTCAACGGCTGTTTTGCCTTTTCGTTTAAATTAAAATATAAACGAAAGTAAACAGTGATGAGTCAAAAACTGTTCTAGCCTAACCTCTTTTTAAAAAACATTTAATCATATAGTAAAATGAGAAAACAACTTTTCTGCATTCAACATTTGTGAATGTTTTTAAAATTTGAAAGAGATTAACGACTAAAAAATTTCTTAAAATTTTTCGCCACTCAAATACTATTTACCTAATAATGCATGTGATTCAATTCTATATTTTGCTTCACTAAAGTAGTGAATAAAATTTGAACTTTATCACAATAGGAGGCTCACACGCTGGATCTGTCTGAGTTCGAAGCTGGACAAGGAACACAAAAAAGTATAACTGCGTTAACTTTGTTTGATTCTCGCATACAAAATCGTGCTTCTCGAATCACTCGAGACTTACTCTAGCAAGAGAGAACTTATGGAAGGGATGAGAGAAATCCGCTTAAGGTAGACAAATCTTTAACATGCTCTCTGTTGTCGCAGCACAGTGTTACATTTTAGCGATGATCAAAATTTTCGATTCGCTTTTACACAGCAACGCTCGCTTCGATTTGTCTTATTTAAGCGATTGAGAAGAAAAACAAGCGACAGAGTAAAATCTGAAAATTAAATGCATTTTCAGCTTTGAAATGTAGTTTTATTCTAATAATCAGCCCAATTGAAGAGCAACTTGACTTATTCGATTAGTTTAATTAATGAAAACAGCGTCGCTTTACACAAAACAGAAATGCAATATTGAACACTTACTCTTGACGGTCTTACTGCAATTTTATTTGATTTATTATAGCTGAGAGAGTCTTCTTCATGATGCGATTCAACATTTTATGAAAGCATACATTCACTTAAACTCGAAGCAAAGGCTATTCAAACCAGCGATGGATTGCGACGCGAAGAAGACTTGGTCATTAGCCGAATCAGTTGTGAAGTTCATAAAAATGGTGAGAAAATAACTCAAAAATTGTAATTTTTAATATTCTATGAGAACACATCGTTTTATGAGCTAAATTCTTACTAAAACAACTAACAACAAAAATATTTTTGCACGTTTCACACTATCGATGCATTACAGTTTAAGTATTCATACATAATAATGTAACGCAAGTGAAATATTTCAAAAAATTTTCACCGTAAATCTTCGCTCTCAACACTCATACATTGTTGTTGTATTCTTGCTTATCGCTGCATTAAATGAATTATAAATTTTCTGAACACAGATCGGTTCAGTTTCAATGAAAAATGATTACTTCTTAGTTGATCACACACATTTGAAACATGTCCAACTTTTAGCTTTTGCAAATGCTTTTAAAATGTAGATTTCGAGTCTTAAGCAAACAATTAATGCAAAAGCTTTTAAACATTTTAAAAAATTTTCTCTTCATTCATTTCTATTCTTTCTAAACTAAACTTTTTTAAAAAATAAACATAGAAAGAAAACAAAGGCATTACAGGTGTGAAAAAATTTGAAGAATATGGACAACGAACTGATCTAAGTCTCGATGTAATCGATTTTCGAAAAGCGTTATATAAAAATGAACATTTAAATAAAAAACTTGCACTAAACAAAATTGAACTTTTCGCTCCGGACGCAATTTGAAATCAATCGGGCGACGCACGAGAGAGCGAAAGCGACCGATTTTACGATTCCGTTTATGAATTTAGGTGATTAAAATTTTCTTGTTAACACATTTTAAATGGCAAAAATTAACTTTAAAAAGGTATTTTGATATTTATCAAAAGGCAGAAAATCGAAGAATCAGATTATTTTTTATTTTTAATACCGTTTTCTATCGAACTGTGGTTATACGTTGCAACCGCATTTTTAGGCATCAGTTTGCTCATCTATTTTATATCGAGATTCACACCTGACAAATAAGTTAGCTCGCATCCGTGCAATCCGAATGTGGAAGAGCTTGGAAATCAATTTTCTTTAACAAATAACATGTGGTTCACTTTTTCATCGATGATGCAGCAAGGAACGAATCTCAAACCGAGGTGGTTTTAGGTCAAAGTTGAAACAAATGTAACAATTGTGCCTCCGCAGAGCTTTATCAACTCGTGCTTTAGCTAGAATTTGTTGGTTTTTCACTTTGATCATTGTCTCGTCGTACACGGCAAATGTTGCCTCAGTTCTGACTTCGTCTGGCTTATTTTAGAAACGCCTATTTCAAGCGCAGAGGATTTGGTGAAGCAATCGAAAATTGCTTATGGATGCTGTCCTGGTGGATCTACTTATTGCTTTTTTCAGGTGATAATATCTTTACTTTTTATCGTTTTTTGTCGATAAATCGATAAATTAAACTAAAAGGCCTCGAACTATTCGACTTAGCAACAAATGTGGATAACTTAATAGACAAAAAGAAACCATCGAAAGATTAAAAGATTCGTTGCTTACCAATTTTCTTAACTTTGTTATATTCTTTTTACCATATTCCATATTATTTTACTGCAATTTCATTATCTGTAAGATTTATAGAGAAAAAGTTTAATGTTGAAAATTATTGCAAAGTTATAAGTTTTTGTTATTAAAGTAAGACAATATAAGAGAAAATCAAAATTATTTCATTCTCTAAATTCTTGATTTGTAAAAAAATTTTGATAAATGCTCATTCTCAATTGAACACACTTTTTTCGTAATAAGTCGACCACTTCAAATTTAACTCTGGTTCGAGCAGTGATCAAATTATTTTATATTTTCATCTTTACTCAAAATTAAAATTCTTTTTTAAATATTAAATAATTTTAGTTTTTTAAACTTTAATTAATAAATTTGCAAAAAATTATGGCGATTTGAGTTTTACCTTTCAGGTTCAATTGATGAGGAATGGAATTTATGGTTAAAATCGTGAGCTTATTATTTATAAAATACACTATTTCAAAATGTGTTTCGTCGCGAAGAGCATATAAATAAATGATTTTTACAAAATACTGACTAAGAAAGCAATGATAATACTTGTGCGAAGATTGCTGAGAGAAATGATAGTGTGAAACACGTTGTGACGAACTAGTTGAGATCGAAGCAACTATTTAAGTTGCGAAAACCTGAGTGTTTGGCTAAAGGCTCACTTTGTGCATTGAGCAGATTTTTTCACAATAAACTGTCGCATTGGAGAGCGAATGTGATTGAGTGAAGAGAGCGGAAATTGTCGAACGCAAAATTGCGATGACATTAATGTTGAATTGAAACAATAAGATACACGTTAAGAAAGATTGAGGTTTTAATTTTCGAAGTGATACAAAGTAAATTTCAATGTTCAAAAGAGAGAATGAAGCATTTCTGCAGGCACAATTCTGCTGTATGTAATGTAAAGTTTTTCGTTTCTTGCGACGCTCAGTTTTTGCCTCGAATCGTGAAGCATTGAAGTGACAAGTGAAAAAGTCGGTAACTGGTTAAACCTACTTTATTGATCGCAAACTTGCGAAACTTTTCGCTTCGTGAAAATGTTGAGCTTTTGTCTCTCAAACTCGAAGCGAATGAATGTATCGAAATTAAACTGAGTTTTCGTATTGATCGCTGAAAAGCTGAACAAAAGCGAGTCGATTTTAAGTATTTACATTCAATTAAAATTGTGAGTTATAGTTCTATGATAAAAAATCGGCGTCTCGACTCACGTCAAAGCATTTTAGGTTGTCAATTAAAAACTATTTACAAAATAAATTTGAAACGAACTATCACGCGCACAGAAAGCGAACGATGAGATGAGTGCTTTCGAGTGAACTACGATCTAACGATGCATTAGAGCCAAATGCGGCAGTGATGCGATTTTTGAGTGCAGCCGAACGCCGACGAGAACTGCGGTACTTGTTCGAAGAGTATTTTCACACGTCGCTCGGCGGGAAGTGTTGTTCGCGAAGAGAATGCAGCGGGCGCGAAACCCGGCCGAACACTTTCGCACATCGCCTGTGAGGAAAGTGACATTAGAATTAGTTTAATACAAAATAGAATACTTGTGATAGCGAAATGAAGAACAATCGGTCATTATCAATCGAAATTCCGGGCATCAATCCTCGTTCGTTATTTTTATTCAAATGGTCGATGAAACTGCGGTATGCGATTTGCAAAGCAGCGATGTCAGTCGAAGTGAAGCTTGTGGTCAGTTCTGGGTTTACCTAAAAATACACAAAACTAAGTAAAAAAAAAGTGAAATCAGGTGAATACCTCATAACTAGCGTCGTTTAGAACTCGGTTCTGGAGCTCAATCTCTTGTGCTATGCAGTGCTGACTCGCGTTCACCGATTCCAAAGACTTCGGCGATATCCACTCACTGTCAGGATCGATGAGTTTGCCGAGCTCGTCGTAGTTCAGCGCGGGAAGGCTCAGCGACTTGAGCATCTCGCTCGCAATCTGAAAGCCAAGTGCGCCGAATTTTATAGGAACAGGAAGGTCGCGATCGAAAAATGGCAAATTCATCAAGCCGCTCGCAATCATAAGTTGGTTGCCTGCGTTTTTATACTGCGCGGCCACATCAGTCGCCAAAATGCGCCAACTGTTAGAAAGAGTTGTGGGACTCAACAATCGCTGCTCTTCCTTCTTGCGAATAAAGAAATATGCTTCGAAAATGTTATTCAAGAAACCTTTCTGCACGATCAAATCGCTGTAATACTTCTGCAAAGAGTCCTCGTTCACGATGAATTGCGGAAAGCCGGTGTCGATGTTGTCGATCAGAATTTGAATCTTTTCTCGTATGTGTTTAGCCGTCACCTCGTCTCTGACCCATCTAAACGACGCGACGTGATTGAGCAGAGTATTCGCTAAGCTGGTCGCGATTTGCTTCGCGTCGTACGTGAGTTTCGGGTTCGAAATGATTTTGTTCTTCACGTACAGCGAACCAACAGCGTCGCCCATAAACTTCATCGTGGTGCGGATGCAGAATTCCCACCGTTCCTGTCCCATGTTGTGGTTGGTTTTGGTGATTCCTCGCATCTTCTGATCGAACAAATTGGTGTCGGCAAGAAATTTCTTCGGCAAATACGGCAAGTAGTCGTAAATGAAGCGCCAAACCACGTAATTGTTTCGCACTCTGTGAAAATTTGCTTTTAATCGAAACCAAACTCAACCGAGTCTCACCTCTCTTCCGTTGTTGAGATAAGTTCGGCAACCTCTTTGAAGTAGTTCTCGAACGCGACCAAAATGTAAGTGTTCTCTTTGATGCCCGCTTTTTGGTAAATTGACTGCAGCAGATCGGTCCATTTGAACTTCAGCGCGACCATATTGTTCAAGTCCTTCACGCGCATCTTCTTGTACTTCTTCGGACTTTGCCACTCTTCGATCGTAGGCATTCGCGTAGCGAGTCTCTTCTCAAACTCGAACATGTCGATCGAAAAAGTTTCCGCTTTAGATGAAGTCACGTCAAAGTCCATCGCTATGTCTTGCATGAGTTTTCTGTAAGCGTCTACATACTGAATGAAAACAAATTCGATGCGATTAGAGTTTGAAGTTGTCAATTGTGCGTTGCAAAAATCGGTGAGAAAAAGGAAGAGCGCGAAACAATGAGTAAATAATGGGGTGAAGAACTCGAGTAAAGATTGTTAAAGCGATAGACAGTAGACGTGTAATTGTTCACGTTTTTCGAACAAAAATGATCTTTTCTGAATTAAATGAAACACAAACGAAGCAAAAAGCATTTCTAAGCGATGGAAAATTGTACAATGGAGAAAAGAACAGGTTGTTTGGCCATTTTAACGCGCATTGAGCGCAGAAAATAAGATTCGCAGAAGTCTGCAGAAAACTACTGAAATGGTGCGAAATTTTTTTGCGATGATAGTCGTGTTTCAATTAAAGTGGTAAACTGTTGTTGTTGTTCGAACGCAACGTCGTGAAAGCAGAAAAAGCAAAGCGAGATTATTAACATTTTGTTAGCCGTGGTTTTGAATGATGGGTGGATTTGCTGGGTCAATAAACTTGAGACAAGCATTTCAAAACGAACGAGAAGATGAATGATAAGTGGACACAAATTAATGGTGCAAATTTGTTTCGATCGCATTACCTTCGAGTATTTAGGATTTTCGTAAAAATCTCTGTGCGGCAAACCCAAACCCGATGGCTCGATCTAAAAAAGCAAAGCAAAAATTAAAAAAATAAAAATAAAAAATCAGTTGTTTTGTCTGTTAATATTTGTTCGATTTTGATAATTAATTTTTCGAGGAAATTCGTTAAAATTTAAAAAATATTAGACTCTGTTTCGAGTTAAGTGTGTTATGTTAGGGTTTGTATTGAGAAAAGAGAAATTGGAAAAAACATTAAATGTGTTAATTAAAGTTTTAAACAACGTTCTGATTACGATAAAAGCAGTAGTTAGCTTTTAATGGACAGTGAGGGCGAGTAAATAACCGCTGAGTAAATAAAAGCCGACACAATTAAATGTAATGAACGTATTACAAGTTTGTTCAAAATAAGAGCGATGTGACCGAAAAGGTGCTTACTTTAATGATGGCATTGGTAGGTGAAGTGTCGTCAGTGTCCACATACACTCTGAAAAAAGGCGAAACGCCGTATTCCGTGTGCAGCTTAAGCAATGCCTTGTCGAGGTCCCACTTCGATTTCGAGTACGTGTTTTGTAATGCCCAACCGCCGATGTCGTAGATTTTGCGCTTGAAATAAGTAATGTCGATGTCTTCAACATCCATACATGAATGATAGAAGCGCTTGATTTTCCATTGCGGCTTGTTATCGTCGGTCTCTTTAATCAAATCTATGTAGTGTCGTATGTCGCGATTGACTTGATCGTCCACTTGAGTGCGAACCGAGCGATAGCCGTCGTTGTCTTCTAGAGGATTGTCGCGAATCCAACCTCCACACGTGTGCGACCAAATATCTTCGCACGGGTTGACCGATGAGTTTAACGAGCGAACAACGCGCGCGGCCGCCGCTAAACACGACGCACTGACACACGTATTCGCTTCTTTCTTCGAACTACTTCCGAGTGAAATGGACAACGCAATCACAATTATTAAAAGGACTAAAATTAATATGCTCAAAATGGTGATAATTAGTTTGTAGCGAGTGTCGATTACTACTTTGGCACTATCGAGACGATCGTGAAATGCACTCATTTTACTTTTCTTCACGTGTTCATTCGTATGTCCGACACCGTTGTCACTGCCGCCCGTACCGCCATTACCGGCGTTCGACGGCGGTGTGATGCACTTGTCGTTTTCTTTCGGTTCATTCTCGTCTCCACCACTCGTCGTTTTCGCCATTTCAACCGTTGACAGTGGATTCTTGAAGCGAAACTTCCTCTTACCACTTTTATCTTCCAGCTTTGCTGTTCTTTCACTGTTTATAAAAATACGAAAAGAAAATGCAAAACTTTAAACTTTAAACTCATTTAAATACGTCGTTTTCTACACACACAACACGCAAAACGCAAATCATATTTTTTTAGCATACTTTGATCCCAATCACAGATCACATTTCGCACTCAAAGCGCACGATCTAAAGAATGTTAAAATTCACGAATACAATTTACGGACAAAATAATGACCAAAATTAAATCACCTTTTTGCTTTTTTTCAAGAAAAAAGTAAATCGTTATTTAAAGTGCGATTTTTCAAACAAATATAATCGTAAAACTTTGACACGCTTAAAACAAAGTAAGCATTCGAAAATGATATCGTAAAGCAAACGAAAGGCAAGTTATTAGTAATTAAAAACAATCTTAAAACTCGTTATTTAAAACATAATCGAAAGCGATATTGGTTTGAAATACAACTTACAACTAACAAAATTTTTAAATTTCTACGAACATTGCACACCGAGTGTTTAGGAAATCGCGACTATTGTTCACAGCGGCATTTGTTCGCGGATATCGATGAGAACGCATACAATATGAATCGAACGAATAGCGAATTCTCAACAAGTTGTGTGGAATACAAAAAAAGAGAGGAGAGTTTCGAGAAAAAGAGAAGGAGAGAGAGAGAAGCGAGAGAAAGAAAAGGGCCACGAAAGAGGAAACAAGCGCTCATTCGCTCGGCAACGGTCGGGTATTCGTTCGCGGCACCCGTAAAAAAAAGTTGAATGTGTACTTTTTACGTTATCAAATGTATGTGTGTATATATATATTCTGTGAACTGAAACGATGAATACGACGAGTGCAGACAACAGGTTCGCGGCGAAGTGCACACACCGAACAAAGTGGAAGTTTTTTCTCTCGCTTCTCTCCTCGCTTTTCGACCGCAAATCACAACCAGTTCGTTTCGCTCGTCTCTCTTTCTCTCTTTTATTTCTTTTTTCTTTTCGTTATAAATTAAAACTATACATTTGATTCGAATCGATCGTTTGTTCGCGAATACAATAAACACAAAAATTAATTCGAATTCTATTTTTAAGTTGAACAGAAACTTACGTTCGTTTGTTTTCTCAAATTTTTTCTTTTCGCGAAATTCGAAAAAAAAATTGCGAAAAGAATGGAAACCAGTTTTTAGGTTCGCGCATTTAAGTTTCAAACCTTTCGTTTCTTTTTTCCACAAAATTTACAAAACCAAACTATATTAAATTCCTTTCTTCTACTCACCGATCGACTGCCACTTTATCTAATTTACACTTTTTTTAGAAAATTAAACGAAAAAAATTCAAAAGAAAAAAATGTGCGAAAATTCGCAACACTCGCCGCCTCCGAAATGCGCGCTTTCGATGTTTTTCGATTCTATTGTTGTTATTCGCGCTTCGATACTATCGATCGATACACTATCGATTCGTTTGTGCTATGCTTTAAAATATTTTAAAAATTTTTTAATTATTTTTACACTTTTTTTTAAAATTACACTTTTTGAACAATTTAGAATAAACATCAATTATCAAATTGAACACAGAACGCTTAAAATATTTTTGAATGCAAAATGCGCACTATTTTATTTTCGCTCTCTCTTTCTCTACAAACGCGTAAACATTGTATTTGCGAAATAAGCGTAATAACATTCATTTTAAATGAAAATTCTTCCCATTGTTTGTTGTGTTTTCGATTCAAAATTAAACTCATTTCAAACAAACAATAGTAATGAAACCATTTATTATTGTCTCAGCGTTTCTGTTCAATTGCCGCCCACAAACGGCGGTCACCGCTTATGTAAGCAAACTTTGTAAATTGTTGTTTATTGACTTTATATTAAACTTTATTATTGTTAACCCTTTATTGTTGTTTGCAAATTTTCAAAATTGAATCGAGCGAAGAAAAAAACGCAGAGTGAGCGAGTGGTTTGCTTCGTTTTAAGCGATTAAATAACGCGATGTAAAGCGAAAATAACGCCCAAATTATTTTTATGCTGATTTTTTTCGAAATTGAGAAATAGGAATTTATTCACTCATTGCATCATACACTTAACTTCTATTAACATTTCCTTGAGATCGTGTTTATTACAAATTGAATATTAATATTGAAAAATTTTAACTAAAAATATGAAATATAAACGTTGACTCTTGCTTTCGCAAGCACTGAAAACATTTATTTCGAGAAAAAAAAAATTATTTCGAAGGAAATACATGAGTAAGTAATTCGTTATGAATTGTTGCTTGAAAACTGACTTGTTAATGAGACTCTGAAATCCATCAGATTCATGGTACGAATCTTTCGTTTTTATATAAATTTTTAAAAAATAAAACACGGATATTCACCTTGAGATCGTTGTTTTCTTCAATTTTTCAAAACAAACACAAATTCACATGAAAGAACTAAATAAGTGAAAAAAGGCTTTTATCAATGATTTAAATCGACTCTGAGCTTTCCTTCTTTTACTTTCTTCCATTTTGTAATTAAAATGAATTATAATGAATCGAGAGAAAAAAATGTTTAATTAATGCATTGATTCGAGGAAAAGCTTGACTCACATAGATTTAAACATTTACCCATTTAACGTGTTACAAACGATTAAATTACTGTACTTGACGCGCTGATCTTTATCATTTTGAGAAAAAAAAATCGAACCATTTCTAAAACCAGAATTAGAATAAAATTAGTCGTTTAAAAACTAGGTGAGAGATCGTTTAAAATTCTTTAACGAAATGCATTAAATCAATCAATTAGTCAACAGTTTTTTAGGACTAAAAAATCGTCGCGCCAAAATCAAGGCTAAGTGGCAAAAGTTTTTTCGTTGCATAAAACTTTCAGGCGCAATCGTTTTATTCGGAATGACGAGTAAATTTTAATTGTTCGAGAAAATTACCGTTTTAGTGTTAATTCGTTGCGCAAAAAATAGAAAACAAAATTAAGCTTCGTTTGAATCTTAATAGTCGAGAAGCGAAGTAATTTTCTCTTTCGGGTGGATAATTTTTAAATTAATTTTAATTTTAAACTTATTACGATGTTTACTTATTTGAATTCACCCTTGTTTACTATGCAATTGTTACAATGCAATGTTTTATTTGAGCAAACAAATTTCTATTGTTTATCAACTAAAAAATACAAAATAAAATAAATTTAAGAAAAATTTTAATTTTTTTTTTGTTTTTAGGTAAAAAAGTAATTTAAGCAAAAAGCATTGAGCGTAGAACAATGAGCTTCTTTTGTAACATCGAGCTAAGTAATTTAAAAAAATTTTTTATTTTCGCTTCTTTTTTAATTTTGTTTCGTAAAAATCTGCAAAGTTCTTCGAACTGTTCGGGTTAAATTTTCAATTTTGCTTCGATTTATTACTTAACTCATTTTGACAAGTGAACCATAATAAATAGAAGAAAAAAGTTTAATGAAAACATAAAACATTCAATTGAGTTAGTTAATAAAATAAATAAAGTGCAGAACTAGCTAAACCATCGCTCTCTATTCACAATCATTTTACTTGTCAACAGAATTTATGAATGCGATATTTGTTCGCTGCGAATAAACCGCATGAAAGCAAAAAATTTGAGAGAAATTTATCAGTTAAAAAACTGCAGCTGATCATTAAATTTAATGAAAAGATCGATGTGTTTCAATATAACGCGAGAAGCGAATTTTTTTCGCATCACCAAATTTCTAAAAATAAAAATTTTTCAAAATAAATTAGCATCTCGAGAAAATGTTTGCTGTATATCAACAAAATTTGTTTTAAAATGGAGAATTCGCATTTTCTTTTCCAATTCTTCTCTCTCGCAGTCTCTCTATAACATAAATTTCAAGTTTCCAGTAAGAGTTTCTTTTTTAAATGTCTAACTTTGTCTAGCGCCTCTTTACTAGATTCTTTAACGGTTATCTCGATTTATTATTTTTTTCACGAGAAAAAAAAATAAATTCGACTTAACGGTGAAAAAAGAAAAACAGTAAATCACGGCTTGAGAACTTTTTGAGAAGTGAAAAACAAGAAGATAAATTTGCGAATAAGTGAGTTTATGTCCGCCGTGAGCACGTTGATGATTTTAAAAATAACAATTCGCTTGCTCTTCTTCTTCTCAACTTATTCCCGCACGTTTCTCGAAAATCTGATTCTTTTCGAAACTGATAATGAGTTTTGAAGAAGAAAAAAAGAGAAACAGAAGAAAGAAAAGCGAGAAAAACTTATTAACCGATTCAGCCGTAATAACAAAAACTGTCTATTCAAAAAATGATAAATTAGAAAATTTCAAATTAAAACGCGCTCGCTAAATACTCGCCATTCTTTCTCGTATTCTTCATTGTTTCTCGCAACGTTTGAAAGAAAAAAAAGATTTTCGAATCAAGGATTTTCATTTACATTTATCAAAAGAATCGAAGCAAGTAACAAAAAATAAAATCAAAAATGTAATTTAAATTCAATATATCGAATGAAATGACACGACATTCATTCGCACCAAACATTAAATTTATGAAGTGAATAGGAAGAAAGAAGAAAAACTCGTAGCAAGCGGCTACACATTCACAATTTTTATTTAAATGAACAAATATGAATAAGTTTTGTATTTTTAATTTTTAATTTTTTCAAATGTTCGCATTTAAAAGCAAATTTAGCACACATAGATTACCTTTTTGAAGTGAATATGATTTAAATTTAAAATTACAATAAAATCGAATGAGCAAATAAGGCACAAAAAATTTTTCTGCTTTTTTCTCTGACCAGAATCTAAGTAGTGGCGTTAGGTTTGATAATTTTGTATGATAAAAACACAAATTGCGTAAGCATTAAAATATCGTTAGTGTCTTTTTTTAAAGGGCCTAAAAAGCTATTTAAATCACTCATTTGTTGCGTGAAATAATTTTCGTTCTACATTTTTAGCGAATGAAATACACTCGTTTCATATCAAAATTAATGAAGTTAAACGAAGCGACTGTAATGAAAAAAATAATTCAATAAAAAATGCTACAAAATGTTATCTGTGAAGTTGAATGAGACACGATAATTATGCTTAAATTAAAATTAGCTTCACATGTTAATTTTTTTATGATTTCGATTCAGTCAAATAGAAGAAAAACTTTTTTGTATTCCTTCACTTTATGAATGATTGCACGAAAAAGTTTTATCGTCACACGCATATACATAAAAATCAAACGAATTCTTCTTATGCATAACGAGTTAGATGAGATAAACGTAATCAGACTTAATCTAAGAATTCGAAAAATTTTAATAAGAAACAATTTAAGAAGCTAACAACTTTCTGAAACATTTTTGAATGTTTTGAATACTAAATTCTTCAAGCAAAGATAAAACACAAAAATTTTCTTATCAAAATAATGTTGAAAATTATCTGTAAAAGCCGAATTCAAAATAATTTGAGTTTGAAACATGAGAATTAACTACGAGCGCTTAAAGCCACAATTGTGCGAACGAAAATTTATTTTGAAAAGTGGGAAAATTTTCGTCGCTAATTTTCCAGTGATCGATCGTTTGTGACGAAATCGCGGCAGAAAAAACGAAGTGAATTATGATCGAGTTAGAAAGCAAAAAACAATTTTGAGTGAATTTCTCCGTTTTGAAAAAAAAACACATAACGACATTCAAAACATTCTCTACATGAATGCAAAGCAAAATCTATTGAAAAGATCATTTCATGCAAAGAATTTTTTTTTAATGTACTACTGTGTGTGGAAAAAAGTTTGTCTTTGAGCGAAAATTTGTCTATTTGCGTACAAAATGCGAAATTTTAATTTTTTGCTTCGAGAAGTACATTTTAGAAATTCTTGTTTGAAAATATGCGTTTTTTTTCAAAGATTTCAACATTAATCGCTTAATGGGCAAAAGTGAGAGCCACGCATAAGCTTTGCGAACAGAGTGAGGGAGAGGGAGAGAGAGAGAGAGAGACTATGCTAGACAAGAGTAGCTAGTTTACGAATATGCGCACATAAATTACGCTAAGGAAAAACTTGACCCTCTTTACTACCACGCGAGAAGTTTTTAAAACTTAAAATAAGAAGAAGAAGATACACTTTTAGGACGTCGCGATGCTGTTTTGTTGCATTCGCCTCTTTGCAGCGAACCTCAACGAGCTGGGCGTGTGCGGCGTACAATGTACTATGCGAGTGCACGCTGCTTGCTTACGGCCGACGCGACACAATGTCAGCTCCGTTCGTTATTAAGCAACGTTTTCATTTATTTTCTATTATCATCAACACTTCGCATTACTTCACAACCCACTTTTTTTCGCTTCAAACTCTTTTTTTTTCTTGTGTCTGAGAGAGGAGAGAATTGAATAAAATTTTAAATTCAAGAAAATCTCGAATAATCAGGCGATGTGCGAAGAAACGAGATTAATTTCGACTAAACTACATTTACTCTATAGAAAGAACAAGATTAACGGTTTCTAAGTTAATAAACAATCGAAACAAAGCACACGACCCAATATCGAAGAAAAAGTTCGCCAAGTGAACACAGCGAGTGAATGAATGCAAGCATTGATTGAAAGCGATTATTACCTTTGAGAAAAGTTTTTCTTCTTTTTGCCCGCTGAGCTTTGAATGATAATCCGGTTAGTTGTTTCTTATTTCGGACAGTAGTTGAAAGAAGTTCTTGATATTCAAACTTTAATTTTGATTTAGAAGAAGAAGAAAAAGGTAAACACAAATTCGCCTTAAATTATAGCACAAAAACGTAGAAAAAAAGGCGAAAAAATCAAAATGAGAGAATAATCTTCTCTCATTCCGCAAATTAAGCACTCGAATGAATGGCGAAAAAAGAAATCACAAGAGGAAATAATCTTTGTCCAATGTTTGCAGCACTGTGCAACAGTGAGCTGTAAGAGATATCATTAATCAGAAAAAAAGAGAGTAAAGTGGAGAGAGAGACACAGAGAGAGAATGCGAGAGAACGCTTCTCACTATTTTTTGTCAATAGTTTAGAGAGCGGCTCACAAATCAAATATCACCGAAAAAGTTTGGCCGTCGAGGAGAGCGAGAGGAGCAAATCCGAGATTTTCACGTAAACGTTTTTCGTCCTATTTTCGCACACGAGGCACTTCGCTTATTATTTGTGTGCATTATCCGCAGTTAAACGTTGAGAAGGTAAATGATATCGAAATACAAAAAAAAATTGAAACAAAATTATTTGCTTAATCTCACCACCACTGCGTGAAAATTTTTTCTTTTCTTATCACATTCGGTGTTAACAAGAGAAGTAGTTGAATAATTTTTTTTTATTATTAAAGAATCGTCCATAATTTACGGTGAGAAAGAATCGAAAATCTCATTTCATAAAAAAACAAAGCGAAGAGAAATCGCTCGCCATTGTTTTCGAGTAGCTGTTAAAATTTATCGCATTTAGCGAAACAAACGCAGTCGTAATTCTTTTTATTTAGTCGCTTATATAACAGTTGCGATAGTTAAATTAGGAAAGAAAATTTTGTTTTGTGAAAATTCGAATCAAATTCGACCCAATTTCGCTTACTTATTCTCTAATTATTATAAAAATTATAATTTATGACTAAATAATATTCATTTGATGCATTCCGCGACTAATTTAAATCACGATTCATATTTATAGATAATTAGTCGAGAACAAAAATTTTTTCTCGCGCTTTTGAACAAGAGTTTTAAAAAACACTAAAAGCAAAAGAAGAAAGAATGCGTTAGTTAATGCGTTTGGTTGCTTTGCGAATAATGAAATGAATGTTAGAGAAAAATGAAATAAAATACAAGCGAAAATTTAGAAAATTAGACAACATAAATTAAAAATAAGCAAAAGCTTTTTGTTTTATTTTACTTTATCTTTTTTAATCATTATTTCTCCTTATTCAACGCGGCAATAAACTCTTCTAATTTCTCTTGGATTTGTCGAACGCGTTCTGTAAGAAGAGATGGAGAAATGATGAGTGAAAAGTGGTGATGTTGTGAAATGAAGAATAAGCAACAAAACTAACGGAAGTTAGATCATTAACTGCTAACTAGCGAATACAACGTTTCCTGAACTCATAAAAACTAAATGCGACAAGCAAGAAAAGAAAACACTTACTTAGCTCTTCGGCCAATTGAACTCGTCTACCAGTTAACAATTTAACCTTTTTCTCTTGATCTTGACTGTAATCATCTAATGTTTCTTTGATCTCCTTCTCTAAACGCCGCGCTTCTCGATTAACGACCTGTTGCCGTAACGCATTACTGGTCGCGTCGAGCATTCGCTTTATACGCCAAAATAAGACGACATCGTCGCAATTTAACTGAAAATATTAAATAACGACAAATTAATGCTAATCGAAATAATTATCAATTTTAATTATGCGCAGCTTTATGGCTGCGACATAAACAAATTGAGTTTTCTTGTTATTTCGCAGTAAAAAAAAAGTATGCCATTAAAAACATGCGATAAACGAATTCTTACTTCACTCTCTAAACCTTGATGATACATGTAGAAACCTTTTCGACAATCACTCGCTCGGTTCAACGATGCCTTTAAGAAATTAACTCTATACAAGGGATACCAAACTTGTTTTATCTGAAAGAAAAACAGGAAGCGATTAATTATATTTGCAAATGAATATATGCTATTTAATCGATTTAAGCTGATAAATCTTTTTGAAAAAGAAAAAAAAAATGCGTGTGCATTACAATTTCTTCGTCTACATCGATATTTTGTGCTTGAAGATTTTTCTTTATCGCAGTTAATTCATCGTCTGCTAATGTTGCTTCGTGAGGCTGTGCGATAAAAGAGAAAAATGAATTTTAAATAAACTGCATTGAAAGAGAGAAGCGAATTTACTCTACTAAGTTTTTGATGAGATAACTTCTCTAATTCATTTTTGATTGCAGATCTGATCGCTTGTTCACTGGTTTTATATTTCCATGACGTCCAACGTTCAATAAAACCAGGTCCGACTAATTCTTTGAGTTGTGTTTCCGCTAATTATTACAGTGAATTTATATGAGTGAAGTTTAAAATTACAAACTAACGCACCTAATGAAAGTCTTTCGGCAACACTTTTTTCCAAGAAGTTCAATGCCGCGTCCCATTGCTGCTTGTCAGGTACAGCATAGTCTTCGAGTGCATTTAACTGTATAACTCGCTGTGTGTTTAAAATGCAAAAGTTAAAACGTGTAAGAAGATAAAATGCACAACAAATATTAAATTACATACTAAAACTTCGGCAGCTTTGGGCTCCCAATGATGTCGTCGCATAGCTTCTTCGCATACAGCGGCCTTGATACTATCGAAAATATCGTCGTGATTTTTCGCTGAACGCGTTCGTTCATCCATTTTATTGAACTCTTCTTTCAATGTTTCCCAGCCAACGTCGACTGCTTTTTCGGGCAGCGTTAAATCGGCCCACTGTTTGAGTCTGATATCGACTTGAGTTTTAAATGTGCTAAAATGAAAAATGAACAAAAACGACAGATTGTAAATTGTAATTGAAGAAACATTTAAACGATCAATTAAAATAAAAAACAAATTTAGCACTTTGCCCAAAACTTACCCCGAATTATAGCTTTGCGCCGAAGGCAAATAAATTTGCTCGAAAACATAAAAACTAACTCTGTCCCACAAATGTTTTGCTATCACCTCCTCCCTAAAGGATGAAAAAAGCAATTTTCATTTACAGAAGTAACAAGTTGAGATACAAGTAAAGATAGTGATGCGAGAAAGAAAAAGATAGAGAAGATCAAATAAAATGATTACCAATGTTTTGGACTCAATTGACTCAAATTAATTATCTCGTCTAAAATTTCACCTCTCGCTTTCTCAAATAATTCATCCTAAAAATAGAAAATGAAAATTTCGACATATGTCATATTGACAAGAGAAGAAACGCACTCTGTCTAATTCTCTTAATCGTGGAAAGCTGTTCTTCCATTCAGTTTCTAAATTGAATCTTGTCGCTGAGAAAGAGAATAAAAAACAGCAGTTACTCATCTTTCGTAACGACAGAATATATAATTTAATACCTTTAAACGCGTCCGCCTGCTGTTCGACAGATGCTTTCACCATTTTCCAAAAGCAGTCGGAAACGGCTAAACTTAAGTTTTGCGTCGTGCATTGAGTCGTATTTAATATTCCTTGTCTAATGGTGACAAAATGAGGGTTTGACAAGTTTAGAAAATGACAAATGATCGTGCATGTTAACAAGGGGCTTACTTGCATAATTTTGAATTTCTAAAAAATTCTTCTTCCCATTTTTTGATTGAATTAATACTGTCATCATGTCCACCTCCCGTGACTACTGCAAAGTAACCTAAAGCTTTCATTGGAAATAGTTTACCATCTAAAATCTTTTTTATCTGAAATCAATTAATGAAATAAAATTCAGGTAAAAATTATGCATAAAAACGTACTCTATTTGGATTAGCCATATTTTGTTCGGCTATATCAACTTTAGTTAAAACGAATATAGTGCGTCTCCCATTAGGATCCATTTGACTGACTAAATCTGTGACTATGCTGCGTTCAGCGTCAACCGAACCATCTTGAACACAAAGAATAATTGCATTCGGATTACTCATATAAGTCTTTGTAATTTCACGAATCGCATCGCGCGTATCTTGAGCCATTTCAGTAGTGACAGTCTAGATGTGAAAATATTAAAGTAATCTGATTTAAAAATAACAACATACACTGATTATACCAGGTAAATCGACCAGAACTACTCTATGTAAGCCGGGTCCTTGAACACTCATTGAAATAACCTCATTTGAAACGCTTTTACCATTTCTGACACTGTTTTTCATTCTAATTTCAATTTCTCTTCGCAATTGCAACAAATCAGACTCTTTCGTGAGATCAAATTCACGCGAACTGTCCTTAAACTTGGCGATATGATAAGGACCTTCGCTGAGCGTAACTTTAACTGGAGCGCGGGTCATCATTTCTCCCGACCCTCTCGGAAATATTCGTGCCCCGGCTATCATTTCAAGAACGCTAGTTTTGCCCGCGCTCTGATCGCCAACAACTATTACCTGAAAAGTGTGTTATTAATATCTAAAAGTCGAACATATTCGCCATACTCGAGGCAAATGATCTTGAGTGCTGTAACTCGAATCATAATCGCTTAACTCATCTAAAACTTCAGAGTACATATCGATCAAAGACTTTTTCGTTTTTCGTTTGGGCTCATTTTTATTTGCCTTCAGCAACATTTGTTTTCGTAAATCTTTATTTTCTTTTTCAAGCCGTTCGATTTCTCGTTGATATTTTAACTGTAAAAAGAAAATAAAGCTATTCGTAATTAGCTCAACTTGAAAAATTAGCAAACCTGAACATTCATTAATTCATCTTGCAGTTTTTGAATACGCTCTTCTTGCTGCTGAATTCTTTCATCCGAAGCTGAATTTTGAAAAAAACTTTTCGCAGAATTCACTGGGTTTATGTTGGCGAGAGAAAATTCATTACCATCGCCTTCGAATAGAAAAAACGCTGAAGCATTTTTTAACAAAATAATTTATGAAATTGTCACTGATTCTAACCTTTCTCTCCTAATTGTCGCGCAGCTTTCGCCTCTTCAACCCATTGATTAAATAAATCATATTTACTTGAAACTTCATCACTAAATCTTTGAATCCAATCATTCGAACCGTAAGTATCGCGCAATTTTGAGAGCGTATTCGACCAATCGTCGATTTGATCCTGCTTCGGTACAAGATCTTTGATCCATGTAAAGTCGGGTAGACTTTCTTTCCATTCTTCGTATTTCTAAAAGAAAAGAGAAGCAAAGTTTTCAAACAAATGTAAGAGCTAAAAAACGAACTTTAGTCAGTTGATAACCGCCGCCAACAGCGGAGCCTAAAACAATGTATCGAATTTTTGCAACACTACGAATCGCGCGAAACAAGAGACCGAATTTGCGCGTTTGTCGGCCGACGTTTAAATGATGATTTGTTCGAAGCAATAAACGTTTGCGGCGATTTTCGTGAAAAGAGTGAAATTTTCTTTGAGTCGAAGTCGTGAACACATATTTCACCGTTCTCCGAATATGATTATTGTTCGTTATCGTCTCTCTAAAATACATCATTCGTATTTTGAAAGAAAATTGAAAGCATTAAAACACTGTTTTCCGTTTTTAAACGGAATTAAAACCGATTTTTACTAATTTTGTATTTAACCACAATTCACACCGCATTTCGGCTGCTTTTCGAAACCAGGGGTGATCTGTACACTACGAATTGATGACATTTTGACATTTTGAAAATTTTCAAAAATTGAGCAAAGCTCAAAAAATTATTTTTAGTAAAAATAGTTTTGAAATATAAAATAAAATACAATGGCTATTTTAACGAAGCTATCTTTTTATAGGCTACTTTCTCCCCGAATATTAAGGGAAGAAATGTAAGATGAATAACTCATTAAATATTCAACTTTTCAATTTGAAACGCTAAAATTTCTTGTTGTTTGATTAGATTTTTGGTTTGCAAAAGATCTGCCCGTGGTTGTTTTTTTTAAATTTAATATTATTGACTCATTTTTACTTTGCAAAGTTTTAAAAAGAGACAACAACTTAATAGCAATTTTGAAAATATTTTTTATTAAAAAAAACTTTTTGATAAGCCCTATAACATTGATGTTGAACATGAACATTTTGAAGGCAAATAAAAGTGAAAAAATTATCTTTTTTTGAGGCAACTCTTATCGTTTTCACTTCTCATATCTTAATTTTTTTTTTAATTTTTTTTTTAATACTTTGCTTTTACTAAAATGGCACCTCGTATAATCAAGTCTAACGTCGAAATCAAAGCTTCTGACATTGCTTTCCATAAACTTCTCATTCAAAGCTGTCGCAATCACTCGAAAAATTTGTTTTTGGTAAATGTGTTCACGCTTTTTGTTTTGTTTATTTGTTTGTTTTTTTTTCTCATTAATCGATCGAATTTTAGACTGAGTATGAGACTGGAGCTCAATTCAATTACGAGCAGCTGTACAACGACAGCTTAAGCGTTGCTGGCGCTTTGAAACAATTCGGTTTGAATGTTGGCGATGTTTTCATGGTTTATGGTTTCAATTGTTACGAATATGTGGTCGCTTTACTTAGTGGCCTTCTTGTTGGAGGTATCGGAATACCGATTCGCGGAATTGATACTGATTGTAAGCAAGATTTTTAACGTTAATCAATTTAAGTTTAGAAATTGCTTCTTTAGATGAGTTGAGACGCGAAATACAATCGCGAGATGTGAAATTCTTATTCATCGGATCACAAATGCGTGATCTCGCATCGAGTGTAAAGGCTGATTTCGAACAAATTAAAGTAAGAATTACAAGTCGATTTATATAAAATTATCAAATCAATTTGAGTTACATTCAATGCACATTCTTCACGCAGAGAGTAATCCTATTCGACTCAATCGAGAACGACTCTACGTTCGATACAATTAATGTGATGAAAAGAAACGAAAACAAGTTGAATGAGAGCAAAATCTATGACCCAAAAGGAAATCGCGATTCAATTGTTTTAATTATGGAGTCAAGTGGAACTACAGGACCAGCGAAAGGAGCGATGCTCGGCCACTATGACTTTGCTACCACTTTTCAAATATACAGCGTGTTCTTTTCTGAACCCGACACGGGTATTGGCAGCTCACCATTGGCGCATATGTCTGGTGCTTTTCAATGGTTTCATGCCATTTGTTATGGTCGTCATTTGGTTTCTCTACGAAACACTACTCTTGATAATGTTTTAGATGCGATTAAGAAACATGAAATCAAACGAGTTACACTTTCACCATCAACAATGAATGCGTTGAACAAGATGGAAAAACATATCGACCTCAGCACGGTTCGTGTTTTAACTGCTGGCTCCAGATTACCAGCTGAAGTGGCGCGAGAGTTCATAAATAAATACAAAATAAGTCAATT
>NCKU01001895.1:0-22084 GCA_003675995.1 Dinothrombium tinctorium
TTTTTTTCATGAAACTTTAGATAAATATTAGTTTCATCATTTCAATAAACATTATGAATTATGTCAACAGAAATTTTCGATTTATTTCAAGTTCAAAAGTAATGCGAGTATTTGCGAGTTTGAAACTTTATTTGTCTTCAATAAATAGATCTGTCAAGGAAAGCTTAAGTTCATTTAAAATCACGATTGACATTAGTAATTAACCACTTTTCAATGATCACGAATTAGTGATTAAGCTCTCAACCATTTCTTTATATTTCAAAATATGAAAACAAATAATACAAATTAAACATGAAAATGAAATCCAGAAAATGAAATTAAAAGTTTTATCAATGTTCAAACAGAACTAAAGCGCAACGAAGTGAAAGAAGTGATTTGAATAATTTAAAACATTCCTCGTTATCTTTTAAAAAATTTTACATAGCAGTGTTTACATGCATTTGTGGCCATATTGATATTATTTCATCTTATCCTTTGAAAATTCAAATTTTGAACATTGAAGAACATTAATGTGGCCATATCTGTGCATATGTTTCTCACGAAGGAAAAAGTAATTTATCTCCAAAGCTAATAGTTTTAAGAACAATCACATAAATGATTCAATTTTCACTCGTAACGAGTAAATTAACTTGTTTCTGTAATGTATTACTCCTGACAAAATACGCAGTTGTAAATTTTTTGTCGAGAGTATAATGGCTGTTATATAAAAAAAATTCATTTCTCAATATTTCACTTCAAAAAAGCGAAACGACTTCATTGAAACTATTTCAAAATTGAAAACTCTTTACATTGCAACAGGGTTGCTAAATTTTAAAATTCTGATTTAAATTTTTGCATTAATATGGGCGAAAAAGTTTATCTTTATCGAAAGTATACAAAATGAGAATTTCTATTACTCAGAAGCGAAGTTTTTAGGTGTCCGAATCCGATTTCGAAAAAATTTCATCTGATCATCTCAATTAAGTCAGATTTATGCACCACAATTTCAGCGCATATGAAATTATGACCGGAACATGTTCAATATCGAGAAAAATTGTGTTTTTAGATTAGTTACAAATATATGCATAAAATTTAAAAAGCAAAATCGTGATACACATTTTGGCTCAATTGTAAATGCACTTTAAACTTACATTCGAAATTATGGGTTCAAATGCACTACGGGAGACAGAAAAAAGATTCTTACAGCGCGAAACACGCTATACTGCATATCACAAAGCGTCACACAAATTTCGCATTATCTTAATTCATGTTGAAAATAATGTTTTAAAATCAAAAATACATAAAGTTTAATAACAACACAAAGAAGTGATCTCTGTTAAAACATTTTTATATGAACATTTTATATTTGAGGCACTTTTTTCTATTTTTCACATTTTACATTTGATTGTTTGCTCTGTTTGCCACCTTTTTAATCATTTTCTTACAGTTACAACTGAAACACGACACTACGCGAAATATTAACTACTGAGTCATTTTTCGCCTTGAATTCTATGATTTTAATTTTCTTCGTATCTGAGCAGTGAAGTATTAATACAAAATGATTTAAATAAGTGCTTTGAAACCACTTTTTTGTGAGAATAAATCAAAATTAAGCTTGCCCAGTGCGACGTTTTGTATATTGCAGTGAAGTATTCTTTTAGGTGAAGGAAACTTCTTTATCCCCGGTAGTACATTTGCATTTATAATGAACCGATACACATTATATTACACATGATACACATTTTTATTAAATTAAATACAGAAGAAACTCGTTTTTATGAACTACTTATTGCATAGAAAATTCATGAGGAGTTCATAAAAATGAAGTATTATCATTATTACTAAGTACAAAAAATTTCGTTCATAAAAATGAGGTTTGAGTGTATTACAAAAGTAAACGAAATTTATTTTCCAACTATATGATTAGAACATTCGTTGTTCACAATGAGAACAAACAAAAGTTTTCTGCAGCTTTTAAATTCAAACATATAGCCAACATCATCAAAACAAATTTAATTAATCTTAATACTATGATACCTTCATACTGAAGATTTTCATGGTTATAAACATCAAATATTTGTTTTTTTATCGATTCCATTGCTTTTTTAATAAAAACTTTATTTTATTTTTAGAAAAAAAATTTAAAAACAAATTGCATTTAATTTGATTTAAAACTTAAATTATCTTTAAATTTAGCTCAATAATTTGTTTTTCTGAATTTACTTGTTAAATGAAGTAAACATACAAAATTTAAAGATAAACAGTTTAAAAAGGAACTTGAAGCTAGATTATAATAATAATAAAAGATATTTGATCTTTTCGGAATTCGAAAAAAAATTAAAAATATGCGACCAAAATTTTAACCTGAATCACAAAATGCAAGTAAATAAGTAACAATTATTTAGCGCTTTTACAATTTAAACAAAATGGTAATCACGATTTTATTTGATTTACTGTGAATGTCAAAAAAATCAGCCAACTTTGGATATCGGTTAGCTGTGGGGCCAAATAATAAGCGCATATATTTCGGCGAGGCACAATAAATTCAAGTGACGATCACTTTTTTGACAACAAAAATTTCGACTATATGCTTGACAACAATAATAAGTTAAAACAGAAAAGCTCGATAAATTGAATTAAGGTTGAAAAATGAAATTTTGTCTCAAACAAAAACTTTAAGCAAACAATCGTCAACCACTGCAGGGTGGACAATTTAAGTTTGGTAACTTTTTTTCACAAAAATTTGTGATCGCAATGAAAAATTAATTTTAAAATGAAAAAAGGTGTTTGTTTATATAAAATACAGTCTGTCAACATTCATTTGACCAGCTTTAAGAAACTATTAACCGAAGGCGGTACAATCGCTGCAAGTTTAAATCACTATTGACCACTTTTAAGAAACATTTAACCCGAACATATTATGTGTGCGTTTCCATTGTGATCGTTTTTGAATTAGATTTAATGCTAAAACATTAATGTCTTAGTTTTTTCTGTTTTTATTCGTTTGTGATTTTCTTTAATAAATAAGAGCGGAGAACTAGTTAAATTATTGAATGCTTAATACGTAAGAGTGAACAAAATTCAAATAGTGATTAATACGTGGGTGCATCACAAGCCTACAACATAAGAATCACAAACGAATTAAAAAACAGAAAAATTTAAGACATTAATGTTTTAGCATTAAATCTAATTCAAAAACGATCACAATGGAAACGCACACATAATATGTTCGGGTTAAATGTTTCTTAAAAGTGGTCAATAGTTGTTTAAACTCGCAGCGATTGCACTCCCTTCGGTTATTTTCGTAAAGCTGGTCAAATGAATGTTAACAGACTATAAGAACAAAAGTTTTAAATAAAACAAAAAATTTTCATTAAAAAATGAAATGACAAATGAAATTCAAATGAGATCTCATCATCCAAATTGAAGCACGTTTACAAATCGCAAAAAAAAAAAAATTAAAAATGCGATTGCTATCACAAAAGCGCGTATCCATGCATATCGATATAAAAAAATCTTATTACAGATACTTTGAGTTGTTTCTCGCTTATTAATGTTGTTATAGAGCTCAAAATGTTCAACAATTTACAACAGAAGTGTACTATCAATTTAAAATAAAATGTTTAGGTTATCGAAAGTGAGCTTAACTGCAAAGCAACTTTAATGAGCCGCTTAATTCATCATTTATTAGCAGTTAAGCTTAGTTTCGATAACCGAATCATTTTATTTTGAATCTGTAGTATGCGTTGATCACTTTTGATGATAACAAAAAAATATGAAGCTATAATTTATGCAAATTTTAAATATTTGATTGAGCAAATGTTGACTTTAAACTTTAATTTTATCTTTCTTTGTCTTTAAAGAATTAAATTTATAAATCACAAGTTATTTTCTCTCCTATTACATATCGATGATTCAAAGTTTTTAGAATTCAATCAAACTATCGTTTTTATCGATTATTCGTTACCATTGTTTTTTATCGATATAATTTTCAAATGTGAATTTACATTTACACAAACAACTCGGATACTTTCTGTTCAATTAAAAGTTTAGCGTGCGTTTGGCACTTTGGCCAAAGTCCAACACAAATCAAATTTCATATCAACTTTAGCTATATAAGCATTGCAAAAAAGCCGAGTATCTGCAGTCATTTTTTAAATTGGCTGTTCATGATTGGGCTGTAATTTTTAAATTCATTTATACTTTCTTTGCACAAACCTAACTTAATTTAAATTTTACCGAAATCATAGCGGGACATCTAAAAACTTTCGTAAGTTAGAGTAGCGTTTTCATTTAAAGATGTTGTTAAATTTATTTAGAAAATATTTTATTGAAAGTAAAGAAAGTAAAAAATTTTTAGACCAAATACTTTAATAGAAACAGAAAATATTTTTAACAAAATTTAAGCTCTTGTTCAACAAAAATTTCTTTTTGTTTCATTTAAGTAAAGCAAATTATTCTATTCATAAATAAATAAATAAATATATTTTATCTCTCATAAAAAAAATTAAATTTAAATATTTCAAAAAAAAAATGATTCTAAGGTTGTCGCAGAGAATGTAATCATTCAATGTGGATTGATATAGAAAAATTAATTTTTGTTAATAATTCAAAAACCGTCATTCATAATTTCACTTTGAACCAGATCATGTCTCGCTCAAGTTTAATCTATTTTCTAGAAAACTAGAAAAATATATTTAAAACTCAAGAAAATCCCCTCAAAACATGATGCATTTGACAATCTTAACCACTGTGCATTAAAAATAATTCGCCCGATTTAAATTTTATAGATTTTGCGTGAAGAAGTCATAGCAAATTTAAAAATTTTGCAAGGAACTGAACATATTGCTCTATAAAAGTTGTCAAAATAATCTCTTTTCTTGTTAATTTCCTGTTTGAAAACAAGATTCTTGAAAAAGCGATCAGCAAGATATTAGAATCTAAATCTGTTCATTCTAATTAGATGAAATTATTTTTAATTTTTATTCATCTTTATTTATTTTGTAGAAACGAGGATGAAAATTTAAAATTATCAATTCCATTAATATTTATAAAAGCAATCAATCAAGCAAACTGATTAGAAAGTATGCTTGTATTTAATAAGAAATCCCGATAAATGAGAAATGAATAAAAGAAAGGAAAATGTTTCAATTCGTAATGCAGCATTCTCATAAAATAATTTATTCGCAAATGTAAAGATTTTTAGCCAAAAGTAGGCTTCAAGATTTGATTTATTAAAAATTTTTGGGAATAAAGTTAATAAATAAACTTAAATGCAGAGAGAAGATCAGCAAAATACAAGTTTAAACATTCAATCGATAAATTCAAAATTTAAAAACTTCAGAGCTAAGTCATTTTTCAATTTGATAAATTTTGCTTGAAAAGATTAACATTTGAAATTAGTAAAATATTTAAGGCTGAATTTTTTCTTATTTTGTACCAAAATCTGTTTCACTTTAAACACAGCCTTAAGTAGCAAAATAAAAGTGAGCTGAATAAAATTTAAATTCAGTAAATTAGAAATGAAAGAAATTATAATAATGAATTTGGTATTTCAGCAATGGGAGAAGGTAAAATGCTATAGCTTAATGCAAATTAATTTGCTTTATTTTTACCAAAAATACATCGAAAAAAGCGGTTTTGAATGACAGCGATAGCAAATTGATGCGAATGAAACTGTAGAATAGCTAATCAAAAAGTTCTTTGAACTTTTTAAAGCATTTTTGTTATTTTCAAAAACTTAACTTTAATTACATTAAAAATGAACATCGAATGTGTTCATGTGATTTTTTCTTATCCTTAATGATTACAACGATTGAACTTTTTTCTGCATCTGTCATTTCAATTTCATTTTAACTTTTTTTTACCAGTTACGCACAACCATTGACAATTATGATTGATAAAGTAAAAATGAAATCGAATTGCACACGTCTACTGCAGGCAGACAAAAAATTCAATCATTGTAATCACTAGTGTCGATTGTAAGGCATGAAGCCAATTCTCTAAAAATTTTAAAAATTGGCGACCAAACCACTTATTGGGAGAAATCGGCTATGGATTAAAACTTTGCCCTTCTTTATTCTAATCTTATGTCTTTGGACAATAAGTTTTAGAAACAAAATTTCAATCTAAACTTCGAGCATATAAACACAATTATACAGTGCTGTCCAAAAAAGTGATTTTACTTATTAATAATATATTAAATATTGAAATGAATCAATCTAGAAAGATGAGTGACTTTTTGGCCATCACTGTGCATTTTTCTTTTAAAAATTTTTTGTTCGGCTATTTGCAGGGTTAGTTTTTTGAGCTTTGTAGTGAGCGGTACCTGATCGCGGCATAGGGATTACTCGTTTTGTAGCTACTTATGAGTTTATAAGTTTATTATGTTTATAGCGCAGCAATTTAAAAGAATGTGATAACAAATTCATGATGTAAGTATCAACAAATGCATAAGCAATTCTTCATTCACTTAAGCACATATTCCTTTTCTCAAACTACAGTTCTCCAGACAGAGGATTTCCTAACTTTGATCAAAACAACTCGTAACATATTTTTGTTTTTCTTTTCAAATAACTTATAGTGCCAATAAAAAATCTAAACTCTTTTTGATTCGCAAGCGCAGATAAACATCTCAGTCTTAATGTTGAATTTATTTATAAATGATAAAATTATGCCATTGTAAACTGTATGAGCGAAAACACACAAACACAAAACATCATTCCGTGTGTGCGTGATGTGTGCGATGTATGCACGCATTAGAGTGATTTTCAAATGAAGTCTCTTTAAACATGCATAGCACGAAATACGCGGACAAAAGTGCGACATGAAATTAAATGCACGAATGAGCTAACAAAAGGCGAGAAAAAAGCGCAATGAAACTTTCACTTAAAAAAGAAGAATGAAATTTGGTCGCGTTTAATGGCAAAGAATCAAGGTAAAAATAATATTGGAAACTTCAGCTCTGGAAAGTATCACGATGATTAAAGTGTCAAGTTATCATTGAGCTGCGTTTTTAATATTTGGAAAAATAAAAATTTTTTAATTTAACGCGATAAAAATTTCTCGATGAAACAAAATGATATTTTCAAGGTGTTTATATTCATTTGAACATTTGTTCGAATAAAATTTTATTTGAAAATCGCTGTGCAAACGCTAAAGAGTAAAATTTTTCATTTACAGTTTAAATTCGGTTTTTCGATGGAGAAATTTTTTAACAGACAAAATTGATTTTCTATCTTAAAATACTCGATCAATCGAATTTAATCATGAAAAATTAACAGAGAAACAAGTGATTTTGTCAATTGCTTTCGTTTTGTTAAATAAATTAGATTTAGCAGGTGTATATATTGAATGAGCAGGTGTTTATATAAACGGTGTTCATAGAACATCTCAGATCCGAGAGAAATGAGTAAAGTCGCCTTCTAGAAATAAATATCAACTTCTTTTGTTAAAATGGCGACTAAAAAATATTTTGCATTACATTTTGTACTAAAAAGCTCTTAATGTCTAATTTATACATAAAATTTAAAATTAACAATTTTTCATCGTTAGCGAAGCAAAGCGAGAAGAAAACTTTAGAGGAGGCAAAATTTAATACATCGCATAGTCTAATTTTGCTTTATTTTTTCAATGATCGCTAGTTTCAATTTGATCTTTCTCATTAAACATTGATTTAAAACATTCCGCTTTAAGATTATATAATTCAATCGAAATCGTTTTTTAATGTTTTAAAAAAGACAATTTTTCATGCATAATAATGCAAACTCAATCGCGTGACAATAAAACGTCTGTCAGCCAATTCTGTAATTAACGGTTAAAAAAGAGAAACGCTCAATTCTTTGTAATTATTTTCAGTTAATTTTTTTAATGCATTCGAAAGTAGAGAGAAGTTATCTGTTTAGCGCTCGTTTATTGTTATAAAAGTAAATACTATATGATAGCTGATTGATATCTTAGTAAATTGAATCGTGATATTAGCGTCAAATTACTAGATAATAATAGTAGCTAATAATAATAATAACAGAAAGGAACTCATATCTCATAACTCAATTATAATGACAATGTTCTCTTTCAATATTTTCTACTTTTCTCCTTTATTAATTTGAATTTTGATTTTTTTTTATTAGCCGAATGGGTCTAAAGCTCACTTCTGCACAAAAGAACTGATTCTGTTTTTATTAACATGAATATTTTACTTAAAACTATTCGTATCAAAATAAAAGCTTTTGTAAAGCAAATAAAACATTATAAACATTATTGTTAAGAATATATAAATTTTTTTGTTTTTTCAATATTTAATGAATTTAGTCAATGTATTTCAGTTTCAATTAATAATTTTTAGATACTTTGTAACTACATTTTCCTATTATTATATATTAAAAATTCTACTTTTGAATATAAAGAATTGCTTTTGAATAAAGGTACAAAAGTAAAGTTGTGAAGTATTTTCTAATGGAATTCGAGTAAAGAGATCAATGAGTCGATTATAGAACAATAATTGGATTTTAATGATTTTATTACCATATACGTTAGGAAAAAGCACAACCAAATATTATATAAATGCTAATGATATTTTCCTCAAGATTATTTAAGTGTATTTGGTTGGATTAAATAAGAGAAATTTGAAGGTCCAAATCTTTTTTGCCCACGCGTTTACTCGTTTAGTTATAAAATCTTTTACATTTACAATTTTGCTTATTCATAATTTTCACCGGCCTAAATAAAATAAAACATATATTCAAAATACACTTTAAATCTAAATCTAAAAATATAATTCAGAGAATATTATAATTATGATTCAACGAAAGAAATATTAAGAACGTTCAAAATGTAAAAAAATCAATCTTCCGAGAAAGAAAGAGAGAGAAGAGATTTTTTTTACAAGATCAATTTTGTAAATTGCAACTTTAATCAATTTTTTTGTATCGAATAAGCAAGAAAAAACTCTTAAGTTATGAATGCGAGAGAATTGACAAAGACTTAAGTTGGAAATGCAGAATGAGTGAGTAATTAATTTCATAAAAATCTATAAACTTCTCATTCTTATTTTTTAAATGAATCTTTAACGATGCTTAGTTATCAAAGTTTGAGATTTGTTTTAGTGATTTTTTCATCCAATTTTTAGACTTTCTTGGTTCGTGTTATATAGATGTTATAACTTTTTAACAAAATTATTTACTGATCAGATTCAGGATAGAACTTGCTCATTAAATATTAATAAGGTTAAAATGTTTTGAACGCTCAATTTTGAGTTGCAGGCATCATTTTTTGAATTTCATTGTATCATTTTTTTCTGTCCTTCGCTGAACCAATTCGTGTTAATGAAAACAATTTTCGATTATATTTTAAATTTTAACGGCAATGAAGAAAATTATATGCACTGACATTTGTAATGTGCGGTAATTGGAAATTTTTTGCATTTGAATTTTTTAGAATTGGAATCGTTTAAATCAATCAATTTGAATCGCTTCAAAGAAAAGTGTAAAAATAAAACGAGATAATAACAATATTTCAATAATATGAATAAAAAAAATATTCAACGAATTTATACTCATAAAGCTTGATGTTTGTTTTAGATCAATCAATTTCTGCCTCAATGATTTGCATTTTTATGACCATTATTTCGATGCTTTTATTTATTTAAAAATGAATAGAAATAATATTTGAAGAATGTAATTTTATGATTATTGCAGTTTAATACTTTATTTTGATAGAAGAAGGATTCAAAAATATATTTTCGTAAACATTTTTTACGAAATAATAATAATAAAATTTGAGTTATTCGAATATTAAGATTGAAATTGAAGAAAAATCTGGTCTCATAGTGGTCATTTAATTTTTTCACATAAAAATAATTTATTCGAACTACGTAGAATAAAAGCTTTGAGCGGATCAAATTCAAAAAGCAAGTCAAGTCATTATTGCATTAAAATGAGGGCGGAATTAAATTTTATCGATGAAAAGAAATGAGAATGCAAAAATATGTGTTAGACACGCTACTTCAAAAATATTTTAACTAATGTTAAACTAAAATATTTCCGAGTAAAAAAAAAATTAATAAAGTAAAATGTTTTCAAGAAAGTCTAGTAGAGATGAACATTGCAGCGACAGACTAAAACAACTTTTATAAAAATTATTTAATAACAAGCGTAAAATATTCACGAATACTTAAATTATGAATATGTGAATAAAGAGGTTAAAAGTGAAAATAAATCAATCGCTTTAAACGTATTTCGATTAAAATTTCGAAAAATTTAATATGATAAGAGGCAAAGTAAATTTCAGCAAAACACGATCTTAAATTATCGAAGCCTCGAAAATGGCGAGACAAAATGATTCATTGTAATCTAAGCTTAAAGTAGAGAATAAGCGTAATTTCATGCGATCGAATTAAACTCGTTTATCAATCGTCTGGTGAATGTCATGTTCACAAATAGATAGATAGAAAGCGAATGAATGAAAACTGCAAAGCAATGCAATAAAAAAAATTCTACAAGTTTTAAAGGATGTAAAAAATGAGACTGATGATGCTTTCATTAGAATAGCATTTTCATAAGCAGCTTCGCTGCAATTTTAAACTTAATTCTTCTTTGCGTCACTTGATTTTAATGTAAAGTGCATTTTTGAAAATATTATTTTGAATTTTGAAAATATTTTTCCTTTGACATAAAATTCATTGTTTTTTCGACAAAGAAAGTAAGAAACGAAAACGATTCGCCGTTTTTTTATTTCACTTTTAATAAATAAGAAAGAAATAAGAAAAAATTTTTGTCATTTAATATTTTTGCGATACAATGGAAACGATCGAGTATTTCATAAATTAATTTGACATTTCTCGAAATTTTTTTTAATCTCAAATTTTGATTTTCTTTCCTTTTTTGCTTACAAAAAACAAGCGAATAATTTGTAATTTAACAACGCTTGCTAGCGATTGAACAAATTGAATGCAAAATTGAAAAGTTAAGCTTCGATTAGTTACGGTTAATTAAAATGAATTTGCATAAAGAATCATTGTAGACAAAGTACGCAAAGTGCGCGTAGCGATAAAGTTTGATCAAATGAAAATTAATTTGCATAAGACGAACGATAGTTCGGTTTATGATCGATAGTTTCAGAAAAGCAACTTATAAGCACCGTAAATCGGAATAAGCGAAATGCAACTGTACTGAAGCGTGATACTTTACAGGTAACGAAAAGAAGAAGAGATTTTGTTTGAAAGAGGAACGAACGCTTGAGCAGAAAATATTATTCACTGACCGCGGTCGATCGCTGTTCACTTACCTTTAGAGCAAAGTAAGGCTTTGACGAGTACTCGAAGTGAAATAAAACGGCGAGAAGCGAGAGTGAATAGAAGATGTATTTCAAATAGTAGGAATGCGTTTTTCGATGACAGCAAATCGATGCTAGCGTTTACTTGCAACGAAAAGAAGCGTGGCCCAGTGCTGGCAGAAACGAAGCTCCTCTTGTTTTATCGCTTGTGTAAAATGGATGTTTGATACGAGAATCACTCGTAGAGTGAACAATTCTAAACACAGCGTCTACGGCGCGACACAAGTATCTCTGGCTATTCGATGCAAGAAGCGCCTGCTCATTGGTCGTTCACGAATTATTTTCATTGCCCTGCACGCAATCGACGCCCGACTGCCGAGAGACACACTTTTCGCTTTTCCGATGTCACTGCGACAACGGGCGCTCATCATTTCAAAGACCTGGTGAGGCCTTGCTGCGCCACTCAACTCGAACTCTTCTCTCATTGATCATTGCGACAAATAAAATTTATTCGATTTTTATCAGGCATTCAGCTTACAGATGCTTGAAAGAATAAATTAAAAGTGAAATTGAAAAAGTTTATTAAATATCAAATGTATTTTCGCTTATTCTGATTGCGATCTGGTTCATTCGCTCAATTCTCTTCGTTCAAAGCCTAAGCAATCAAAGGTTGCAGACGAAGCGCATATGGCAGTGATTCAACAAAATTCATTCGCTTTTGAATTGACTTGTGTTCAATCTTGAATCGATCATTTTCAATCGCGAAATGAAATATTTTGTGGCGAATGAGGTTTTAGATTAAGATATCTTATATGAATGATCAGTGTTCAGTTAATGTGCGTTCGAAGAGCGTTCATGATCAATTACACATATGGTCGAAATTTAGTAAAAGTAATTTTTAATTTATTTTTAAATTAAAGGTAAATAATTTTGAATGATACAAACGAACAAGTTGAAAAGCAGATCAAATACATCGATCATCGAAGCATTTTTGAAATATTTGAATATATTGTGAATCCATAAATTTGAAATTGATTTGTTTAAATGAAAATTGAACTTATTTTAAATATGTAATGTTAAATTTAAAAAAATCAATTTAAATTGCATTAATCAAAATTTTTCGTTTCGCATTCTTTCTCTATTCATCATCGCAGCAAGTACATATTTCATAGAGAATTGTACATGCGAACTTTGAAGCGCTTATACACTAATAACCATCCTCCTTTTGTTCGTGCAAGATCAACTTCCTCGCATTAGCAGCGTTTTATAATAACATCACTCTTTTTACTTTTTTTTTCATAGATGCTTGACTTCTAAAAATTGTTTCGTTTACGCTGCTAAATGTAGTACACTTTTCCTCACTTAAGGAAAATAGATTTCACTACGCTTCACGATTATTTTCTGTTTTATTTTAAAATTATTTTAAAACGAACAGAGTGTAACTCTTTTATTTGTGCGTTCATAAAGAGAGCTTTGTTCTACTTGTTAATAGTTTAAAAAAAAAATTGAATTTTAAGTAAGGTTCGAAATTGAACAGTTCCTGAAATTAAGTGCAACTTTTTTTATTATACAATCGAGGCGAAATAAAAGCACCAAACTGTTTGAAAGAAAAGCGTATTCGGCTTAGAAAGGTTTCGCGAGATATTCGCTCGATGCAAGTGATGGAAAACCTTCGCTGTCTGCGAATATCGATTAAATGGAAAAACGGTGCCTGTATATTCTTGAGAATTTTGATTGTTTGTTTCACATATAGTTTGCATCAATTACTACACAATGTCTGGTAAAGCGACGAAACAAAACGCAAAACTGCGTCGGGCTGGGAATGCGTTTTAATTAGCGCGTTTCGAGCGATCAATAATAAAATTCGATCTAAAATTAAGCTGAACATTATTTGTAAACACGCAACGCATTAAAGTAGAAAAAAGAAATTAAATTCGCTCGCTTGTTTAATACTTTTTAATTTCACTTTACACAGCGATAAAGCTTCATTTATATTGCATTCGCTGCAAAGAGCTGCCGCGTCTTTCGACCCACTTTATTTTTTTCCGACTCACATCGTTTTCGGAATAACTTTTTGTTATTTTATTGTGAAGTAACAACGCATCAATTTTTTTTCAGTAATCATTACGAAACAAATGATCAAACTTTATCAAATTCTTCGCGCCAAGTTATGTGCTTTTCGCTTTTTATTCGCCCAAAAATTTTGAACTAAATAAAATTTCTTTAAAGAATTGACTCGGGGCAATAAATTAAAAGAATTTTGTGAGTAAAAGTTCTCTTTTATTATATTAGAAAGCTTCTTCGCAGCTTAAAGTTAAAAAAAAATTAAATTTTTTAATTTTCACTTTTTTAATGGAAAAATTTTTTATTAAATAATAATTTGTATGAGAGCAAAATCATAAACAGAAATGTTTCTTTATACGACACATTAAACGAAATATGAGACTTTTTGTTCGCACCAGTATTCTATTTTATTACTTTATTATGAAGCAAAACACGCAAACTAAAATCGATTGTTTTAAGTGCTAAAAGTCAAGCGCACATTTTGACCAAATTTTTTTTAACTGAGATATTTTTCTATAATAGAAATCAAAAATCATCATGAATAAAGTTAATAAATGTCGCTCCAAATATTTAGTGAAATAAGCCGAACAAGGTTGAATTCGTAAAAGTTCATAAGAAATCAAATTGCACAATCTTCTGCATTCTTTTTATTGTTCTTAACCATCGTTATTCATTTTTTAAATCATCAAATTTTTTTACTTACTAGTATTGTATGGATTTAATCCAATTTATAATTTAAAATTATTTCTTATATTCAACTTAAGAAAAAAAAAACAATTTCTTAAATTTGCAGTCGTTAGAGATGATGTATAGAGTTAGTTAGATGATGAGATGGTGTTAGAGTTTGACTAGATCTACTTAATTTCTCATTCGCTTCCGCAGCAATCGAATAAATCTTTTAAGAACAAATTTAGTTAATTTGTTAAGATTAAACGATCGAAAAGTTTTTCAGTATGTTAATTGTGCAGAATGAAAAAACTCTCAAAATTTCAAATGTCAATAGCTTCACCAAAAGCTGAGTAAGCTACCCACGCACGCTAAGAAGCTTAAGTGCAATTAGACTGATACCAATTAATTGAGTAAATAAATTGATATAAGTGATTAAAATGAGCAAACAGAATATTATTTGCGAGAAAAAAACCTTGAAATTTATATTCACATTTCTTTTTCGGACACCGTGTATGAACAAGAAAATGTAATTCAAATGTTATTCTAGAAATCAATTGAACGCATTGTACATTTCGAGCACTTCTGCTAGATGACATTTCATTTCTTTTCTCGATAAAATTATTTACATTTGCGGTTTTTTGATGAAAATGTCAACAGAAGCAAGTGTATAAACACTAAACTAAAATTATTGAATTAGGATCAAATAAAGAAGTTGAGCAGTCAAAAAATGAGCGAAGTGAAGTGCTCTTTCTGGTTAGAACAAAAATAAAAATTAATCCGCAAAACCGCCTCGCTCGAGAAGAATAAATTTACAAGTGAAGTGCTTTTATGGATCAAGATTTAAATGAAACTTAGCATAAGCGTGGTACTTTAGGTGTGCATTAAGTCTAATCCAGGACCATCTTTTCGACAAGCACAATTTCACAGAATGAGATATGCTTAAAGTAGTAACAAATGAAGCAATATAAAATGCAATCATGCGTCCAATTAACTCTATCATAGATGGGGAAATGAATGCAATCAGTCGCGTGTGAACTTAATAATTAAATCTGCGATAAAAATCTTTATTTTTAGATTAGCATTTAGCATATAAACTAATTTTAAACCTTTTTTTCAAATGAAAAAACAATTTAAATATTCTCTCATGATAGCGGTATGAAAATGCTACGAAACCAAGCGACAAATTTTTAGTCAGATTCGTTAGTAGATAGAAAACATAAATATTATAAACTAGCTTTTTACAAAAGATCTTCATTCAAAAAAAAAATCGGATACATATTTGATGAGATGTCGCCAGCCATCAAATTTTTTCACAAACTTATAAAGTTTGAACGCAAATAACTTATTTCAAATGTCGCATCTCCAAAAAAAGCAACAAAATATTCCCACTGTCAATCGAATGATTGATTACAGTAAATGACATAAAAATTTTTCCATATTTTCTGTGTAAGTCTATAAAATAGTTACAAATAACGTAAAAATATTGAAGCTTCAATGTGAGTTTGCAATATTACAGGAAATCAAAGCGATTTTATTTTCGCATTGTGCGAATATTGCACGGAGCATAGCACAAAAAAACGCCATACTTTTTCTACACAAAGTAGTGGATGCTAAGTTTTATTTAAATTGAGTTCAGGCCATAAAATTACTTTTATCAAGAAACGTGACAAAAATTCGATAATGTAATTTAATATTAATACAATAATTTAAATGAAAAATAAAAAATTTGCGCGCACTCGTCCGACGCAAGCCACTATTAATTATAAGTCAATGGAAAGAGAAAGAGCATAATTTTTTCATTCTGTTCACTAAACGAAAACGCATTTGAGCTTGCATTCATACGATTTTCTATATATTTAAAATCGAAAAAAGCATAGAAAGTTTTGTTTTAATTCAAGTCCTTTTAGCACCATTTTTAAGAGTTGCAATTACTAAAGACATGCTCTCGTAAGCAACAACAAGTGATTGCCATATCTCTACATCTTAAAAACTGTAAGCTTTTCTTTTTTCATAAAATAATTTAAAAAGTTTTCCCTTAAGATGACACTGTTGCTCACGAATTTTAATTTGTGACAACGTTTCGGCTGCGTAACAGTCAGCTCTCGTCAGGTCAGTTGCTGAGTTAAAACTGAGCTAATAATGTTTTCACTTTTCGCAGGAAAATGCAGGAAACGACGAAAGATTTAACAGTTTTATGGGAGGGGTAAGATGAGTGTTTGTTTGTAAGGACCGAAAAGACTGTTTTGCATGAGTATTGGTTCTTTTTCCTTTTTCATTGGCAAATATTCAAGTCTCGACGGTCAATGCTGTATGAAACAGTTTCACAGCATGAGATATGCTTTAGAGACGTAACATTTGAAGCTTCAAAGCGCAAAAGTGACTTGATACATATTGAGTGCGAAAAATCCAAAGCTAATTAGGAAGCCATTTGAATGGCTCCAGAGCTTTTCCTTCAAAAGTTTGCCATAACAAAAATGCAAATCCGACATTAGAGGATAGATAGTGCTTTTGTGCACATAACGCTCGTGCCAAGTTTTATTCACGTACGAACTTTATAAGTTTATGGCAAAATTTTATGCTGCACGCGAACAATTTCACCAATTTAAATCCGAATTTGTCATAATGAAAGCTTTTTATGAACTTTATATTGATGGCTTGTTGAAATATCTAGTTGATAAACAAATATTTCTATTTTGCCAATTTACTCAAAATATCTAATAGAAAATTAGGTAGAAACAACTTACATCATAAAAAATAAAATCTGATCAAAATTTGTTAAATCTTTCATCTATAGCATTAAAAACAAAAATTTCCCTCATAGACTTAATTATTAATTTCGCACGTGAATATAACTTTTCACGAGCATTATGTGCATAAATGGATAATGGTTGCTTCGATATCACATCTGAGTTGGTGTTATTACTAACTTTTATATGAAAATCTCTGAAACCATTCGAATGGCTTCTTGGTAATTAGGTTCTCTCTTTCGAAAAATTTTTAAAAAATAAAATTTAATAAGTTTCTAAAAATATTCTCATTATTAAAAAGAAATTTAATTATATTAAAATAAAATTAGCTTTAAATCGTAACGGCACGCAATTCAGTTGCATATGAATTACATTCATTCAAACTCACATTTCGCTACTGCACTCTTTAATGATCACATTGCTCGTCGTGTTCATATTGCGAGAAACTCTTACAAAAGTGGAAATATTTTGAATATATCTTCAAGTTCATGGAACTGGTGATTTTCATTTTTTCAAGACTTCAAAAGAGATTTAAAAATCATACTGACGAAAAAAGATTTTATTTAAAATTTTTGATGCATTGAATTAACAATTTTAAAATCTTGTATAATGCAAATTGATTCAGGAAAGCATAAAATTTTCATATAAAGAGTTGAGCCTCTTAAAAGCTTTCGCAAGAAAAATTGACAATGTAAGCGACAGAGAGAAAAGAGAGAAAATTATCGAGGTGCAAAGCTTTTCGATGGAAATTTAAAGTAAAAAATTTAAATTATAAGAAAATCTAATGAAAGGCTTACTCATTTTACTTTAAAACTTAATAATTGAATTTAAGTTGAAAAATCAAATGAAATATTTTTAATCTTTTTAAGCAAAAATGTTTCACTGCTAGAAACATCTGCTCTAATTCAATCCGAGAAATTCAGGAATTGATTAAACTTTACAATTGTCACCTTAAAACTTTAATTCAGCGAAATAAGAAGATATTTTAAAAATATGAGCTATTTTATTGTTAAGATAATGAAAATTTCCAAGCTTTCAATTACAATGATAGAAGCTAGCTAACCAAAAAAACAAATTTCGTATCACATACAGCTTGAAATTTTCGAAGTATTCAAATTTTTTTACTCTTATTTTCGCTCGCTTATTTTTACGCCGAGCATTATTCTTCCAGTGTGTTAACCGATCGAAAGACACATTTATTTGAGATTCTTGCAAGATAGCTCCTAAAATGCATTTACATTTTACAGCTCCGGTTTTTTTTTTGCATATTCTGTCGCATAAAGTTAGAGTTTTTATTGACAAATGTACGAATAATTTTTATTTTTCTTCGTATGAAATTTCTCTATCGATTAATCATATATACGCTTTTGATCTTAGAATGATCGTGGAAATTCCCTAGAGAAAGAAAGAGATTTTAACTAAGTTGTAATTTAATTTATAAGAAAAGTATGCAATTTGAGTAAAATACTCTTGGCATGAAAATATTAAATAGAGAACAGCACAGTTGACTTAGATCGGCAATACACTATGAAAATTAAACTTTCTCCATTCGACTGGCGAATTTGTTTCGATCCTTTTTTCTTTTTCTTTTTTTGGAAGCAATCAAAGTAATCGTGTTTAGTGCAATTTTTTTAAAAGCTCGCAATTTTCTACGAAACGATAATTGAAACCATAGAAAATATGCGAACGAATTTTAATCAAGTTCACGCTTTGATAAAAAAAGAGTGTAAAATGTTAGATGAAATACGTGATTGAACACAATTCACATTACACAATTGCTTCTCGTTAAATGTGCACTCGACGAGATATCATTTTGTAAACGAAGTGAAACAAAAAAGTTTTCAAAGTGAAAGCACGAAACAAACGCGAAACACAATACAAATGCGCTACTGACGCTTAGCGAAGTGCATACACGTGAAGATTAATATTTAGTCGTAGGAAGTACAAAACTGAAACACTGGCGTACAATTGTTAACAAAATTAATGAATGAATGAAAAAATGCGTCTAACACACATGAAAAACAAAAATCGATTATTCTCAAACATGCAATGCACTGAACGCCGAAAGCTGCTATTTTGTGCGCATTTTGCTGCATTTGCGGATTGTGCGAAACTTAAAAAGGAGCAGAGCAGTTGATTGAACATTAAGTGAAATGTGTGTGGTTTTTCTCGTCTTTCGTTATCATATTACAATTTTAGAACTTTGCACTTTGCATTGAGAAGTTAGGCGCAAAGTTCGACTTTCGCTTTGCATGTCTGAACAGTTGAACTCGCGCAGTGAACACGTTTTCTGTGAATTCATTTTTCATGGAAATTTTGCATCGATTTTTAAAAGAATTAATGAACGCACTTAAATTAAGCGACTTAAACATGAAAATGGCGTCAAATATTCTCGCAAAAATTATTTTCTTTTTTGCAAAAAAAGCAAATATTTGAAAAGAAGCGATAACGGAGAGAGAGAGTGTGTGTGTGTGTGATGCGAAAGCGGAGCGTAATTGAAGCGACAACCCGAAGAGAAGAGTGTTTACGCACGGCGAGAATGGCACAACGGTTGTTTTTCGCGAAATGCACGCTTCGAAACGCGTTGAATGCGGCGAAAGGCGAGCGCTATTCGCTTCAAATTGTCCACAAACGCTGGCTCAATCTTCAAGAGTATCAATCGAAGCAATTGATGCGCGACAATCACATCACTGTCCAACGCTTTCAAGTGGTCGATTCAGTCGAAGAGGCCAAGCAATTGGTTGATAATCGCGCTTTTGATTTCGCCGAATATGTAATCAAAGCGCAAGTTTTGGCCGGCGGTCGCGGTAAGGGTCACTTTCTCCGTTCGGGAATGAAGAGCGGAGTGCAGCTGACTAAAGATAAGCAAATGGTGGCCGAAATCACGTCTAAAATGCTTAACGATTATTTGGTCACGGCGCAGACCACCAAAGAAGGTGTGCTCGTTAAGAAGGTGATGGTTGCAGAAGCTTTGGACATTAGAAAAGAACTTTATATTGCAATATTGTTAGATCGCTCTTCCGGTGGTCCTGTGATTGTTACCTCACGCGATGGTGGAATGAACATCGAAGATGTTGCAAAAACAAATCCAGAATCAATTAATAAGTTTCTCGTTCCTGTTGACGATGAAGAATTGGATGTAGAGTTAGCTCAGGAAATCGCCGAAAAAGGATTAGGTTTTACGGAATCAAAATTAATTGCGAAAGCCGCTAAAGAGATTCGCAATTTGTACAAACTTTTCTTACGTATTGATGCTACGCAAATCGAGATCAATCCACTCGGAGTTACGCCTAATGACGATATTGTCTGTTTTGACGCAAAAATTCAGTTCGATGAGAATGCTGAATTCAGACAAAAATGGATTGCCCAAATTGAGCAAGAAAACGCTGAAACAAATGATCCAAGGGAAGCGTTGGCGAAAGAATACAATTTAAATTTTGTTCCTATGGATGGTAATATTGGCTGTTTGGTTAATGGAGCGGGTCTCGCAATGGCCACGATGGACATTATTCATCATTATGGTGGTTCGCCAGCAAACTTTTTAGATGTTGGTGGCGGTGTTAACCAGAAAGGAGTGGAAAATGCATTTAAGCTTTTGACACAAGATACTAAAGTAAAAGCAATTTTGGTCAATATTTTTGGAGGCATAGTGAACTGTGAAACTGTTGCGCGTGGCTTAATTGCGGCCATTAATCTAGTGAATGTTCCGCTTATTGTGCGATTAGAGGGAACCAATCAGGAAGCTGCCAAAGAACTTTTGAGTAAAATCCCGTCTATTATCACAGCCGATAATTTGGACGACGCCGCTCAAAAGGCAGTAAAAATGGCGTCAAGCATGTAATTGGTCTTTTCAAATCACTTTTTATACTCATTGTTAATTAAGATATCTCGTATTTTTTAAGCAGAAGATTCATTCAATTCTCGTTAAGAAAATTTCGATTGTTTCTGAAACGAATTTGCTCTTTTCAAATAATGAAGATAAAATTGCTTATTGCGAAGTATGAGTACTTGACCAAACATGAAACTATTGAAAGTGAAAGAGTACACTGAAACAAAAAAAAAACAAAGAGCACGAACTAACAAGGGAAGTTGCCCAAGAATAAGTTTCAAAACCTTACAAATATTCTTACAAATTATTTCTTGTTAATTGAAAAGATCTTGAAAAGTTTATAGGCACATGCAATATTACATCCTATGATGCGATTAAGTTTTAATGCAGGGTGTTGTATTTTGAAAAAATTAATATAAAGGTGGATAAAAATGAAAATTATTTATACAAGAGGACAATTTTGAAAATTCTTATTTTTTTATTTTTCGATTCCCGAGTTCATATTAAGAAGTGAACAATAGAGAGTAGCATGTGAGTTAGAATCATTCAAAACGTGGAAAAAGTGAAATAAATTATCAGCGGAAACCCATATCGAAAGAAAATTATGAAACAAATTTGTTCCATTGAAGAAGTTTGATGAACAGCAGTGCATATGCTGAATCTGTATTCAAAGCTTAGTGGTGAAAAATCAATTGGATCCCAACTTAAATCTGCTGTGGAAGAGAAAAATGCTAAATCGGCTTCCTGTAAAATACATTTTGTTAACTTATCTTTTTCTTTGGCGTCGCAATAAGAGGTAATAAAAATAATACAAAGATTTCTTTGCAAACCTCCAAACAACTCATCGAAAGAGATTATCAAATTAGTTTCCAAATGTAATCGAATGCAATCTTACGTAGGTAAAGCTTGATAATTAAATACAATAAAAATTTATCGGTCAAACTGCACTATAAGCAACAAGACATATCTGAGACCCACCCTCACAACCTATACATTTTCTGAATCTAGTCGGGTAAGAGATTCGTTGACATTGAGCTTGAGTTATGACCTTGGATTCCGAAATTTCAGTAAATGGCCTGAAACGGCCGTTAAACGCCATTGATCGATCAAATATTGTGTTGTTAGCAATAGCCAGCTCATATAAGTCCGTTATAATTTTTAAAAAATTCGAAAATTTTCATAAGTTCTAAAAATGGTCTGAAATGACCTTGTTTACCTTCAAAAGTTGGCAGAGATTAAAATCATAATTCAGAATTTAATTGAAAATTTTCTTGATTTGAGCTTCAAAGCTTTTACAATTTTGTCGCTAAACTTAAAAACATTTGTTCATTTTTTATCGAAGTATCACTGGCATTCTTAACTACTCATTTTGATTAAATGCTTTTAGTGATCTTAATCAGCTTTTATTTTTAATTTACTAATATCTGTTAAATATTTACTGTCAAATTACAGTCAATTTCAATTCATTTAACTGTTTTGTCAAAACTATTAATAGAAGGCGGTGCATCGCTTCGAGTCTATCAAA
>NCKU01001896.1:0-22080 GCA_003675995.1 Dinothrombium tinctorium
TTTATATATAAATTTTTAGATAAAAATAAAATTAAAGCGCAAGAAGCATTCTTACATTTGATATGAAATTATAATGAAATGAGTTGCGGGCTACGTACTTCAACTCTAAATTTTTATCTGCCTTATTGACGCTTAAAGCATTGATCTTATTATAAATAGGAATGAAAATTTCGACTGCAATAAAAGTTGAGACAAAATTAGCTAGAAAAGCATCGCAAGTTGAGTCCCTTTTGAATATATTTGAGAGGGATACCCAATGAACGTATTACAGGAGAGAAAGCTCTCTAGCAGAGATATTACAAGAGGAAACTCGCTTATTTTTCGTCCTGCACCCAAATATTCTTCATTCGTTTTATCTTTATCTTTCCAAGCGAAGAATTCAATGCTATCACAATTAAGAGAGGAGACTGACACAGTAACTTTCAAACTTTTAATTATTTGATTTACAATTAATATACATTTTTAATTTTGTGATTTCAAAACAGAAACCAACGGAAGAGTAGACCTCTGGTCTTATTTGGTTTTCTGAATAAATAAAGATTATTATTATTATTATAATATTCCTACGAGCAGTGAAAAAAATTGAACCCAATACCACACAATAATCTGCCAAAATAAAATAAGTTGTTTCCAATCTTTCGAAATCACAGTTATAAAACGATTTTAAAATTTAAACACGCAAAAATAATTACGCTTTTGTACTTCAAATGATATAAATTTTTATTAAATTAAAAATTAAAATTACTGTTAAGTCTCAAGCATAAATAGAGATAATAAATGAGCAAGTATAATGGATCAAGCTATAATAATCGTCCCAACTGGAGTTTTTAAGAGCAAACTTTTTTGGTTAAAATAATACCATCAAAAGTGTTTTATTCTGAAATTCGACTGGATAAGTTAGTAGATATTAAAAGTGAGAGAGATTTGAAACATAATTTCTTGACGTATTTTGAAGCTTGTTGTGACGATGTTTCAATTAAGGCATTGCTTGACGGGTTAAATCGTTAGGTCGCTGATTCCATTAAAATATAAATAACCATAAAATAAAAAGCAAAAAAAAAAAATTAAAGATTTGGTGTGCAAGCGTTTCCACAACACCACTCATATCAGCAATAATCATTGTAGTTGTGCGTGAATCAAACTTCTCCATTTGAAAGTGTAGCAAAGTATGACCAAATCAATTATCGCCAATGCAATGGAAATACTTGTGAATAAAAGCATTGTGTTCAATTCACGATTGAGCGTTTTTCCAAACAATCGCTTGATCTCTGTTTGTCGATTCTACTCAACGAGCTCGGCATAACTGCGTGCGATACTTTATCGTGTCTCTCGTCGCTTTCTAAGTATTTTTCAAATTTATTAATTTGTGTATTCCTCGCAACAAACGCATTTTGGATTCATGTTATTTTGTAAATAATAAACTCTCAATTTTAACTCTAAAATCCGTTGCGCATCAATCAAACCTCGCTTAAAATCGCTTTATTTTCTTTTATTAAAATTCTGTAAATATTAAGTTATTCAGTTTATTTTCGTTTTGTTTTCAGTTGTAATAACATACAAATTCAACAAAAAATTGATTCAAATATTTTCAACGACAGATATTCATTGGGATACTTAACTATCAAGTTTCTTGTTTTTCGATGACTACTATTGTGCTGGTATCAGCTCTGAATCAAACTAAACCTTGTGTTCAACACGTGTTAAGAAAAATTCGATTCATTATCTAAATATTGTTAAAACTCCCAAAAACTGGCTTTTAAAAATGAAGATTAGCCTCATAAGCGATGTAAGGTAACCGCAAGCTTTTCTTTTCTTTTAAAATCAAGCAAAGAACCTATTGTGTGCTATCACGAAAAATCGAAATTGTTCATTGAGACATAATGCCCAGATTATTTTGTAAAACTTAAAAAATGAACTGAAGGCACCGCTCAATGTTGGCTTCTGGCCTCTCATATGTCGCGCTCTGTTTGGCGTGTTTAAAGAAATTATTTTCAATTACACCGAAATCACAACACTGTTCGGATATGGAATCGAATGTTTATCTCACTGCGTATTGAATACAAGGTTTAGTTTGATTCATAGCTGATGCTAGCACAAGATAGTCAGCGAAAAACAATAGAGTTGATAGGTATTTGAGTGGATGGCTGTTGTTGAAATTATTTAAGACAATATTGTGTTGGCTTTGCGGGTTAATATATTGTATATTCGGTTGTATATTTTGCTTATTCTTCAAATAGTAATCACAAGCAAATCAAATTAGCAGAAGATCGATTATCTGGCGATTTATTTCATCTATGGTAGACATGATACTTGCAGCAATCATTGTGGTAAGTTCGCATGTTCAGTATCTTCACCATTATAAGTTCGAAGTAAGGATCCACGTGAAGCCGATACAAGAAGATTCGAGCTTATTTAAAGCGATATGAATCGCTTTACAGTAAAACCTCCTCTAACGGACACCTCTTTTGAGCGGTCACCTCCACTGACGGACACTAAAATAAAATACCCTCCTAACGTAAGTTAACTCAATTAAAGATACTCTCTCTACAACTGCCACCTCTTTATAACGGTCAGATTTTTTGGGCCCTTTGATATCCTTTGTAGAGAGGTTTCACTGTACTTGGAACGTATGGTTTACTCCGTGTCGGTATTGCGTGTGATCAAAGCGAGTTTTTGCAGTTTGTTGGACAGCTGCTTGTGGTGTATGTGATAAGCAAGCAAAAAGCACAAATGAGAAGCAGCAATTGAAATCAAAGGCAAGCTGGACTGATTTTTTTTAAAATGAATTTTTAATAATTTTAAAAATTTGTAAAAATACTCCTTTCGAAAACGAGTACAAATCGGACGAGGCGCAAATTGCGATCGGTCCCCGCTTTGAGTTGTTTATTGATGAAAACAACAAAATACAAAACGAGTGCAAAACAAATGACAAGCAAACGGAAAACATTTTCATTTTTTTACGAATGAATCATTGAAAATTGAAGATTGAATCGCACTCAAACAATGGCCGATTCCGATTTTGATTTGAAACGAAACATAGTCGAAGCGACGGACAAGTCGTCATCGCCGAGTTTGTAAGTGTTAATCACTTTAAAATCTCTCTTCGATTCATTTTTTGATATTTTTTTCGATGAGTGAGATTTTTTGACGCTTTGTTTTAAAACTATTTTTTATTCGCTTTTCTTGCTTTTAGAAAAGTGAAAGATATCGTGAATTCATGGAACATCACTACGAGCATAGACGATGTCGCTTTAGATATGAATTTAATCTGGTTACTCTTCTTTTTGCTACTTTTGATGATTTGGTTTACATACATTCTTTACTATAATTCGCGTCTTTTCGGTTACATCCTCACAAAAATTGTCAATCACATTATTTTTCCGAAGTATTTATTTTACGATCACAAAAGTAACTGTCGGCCTTATTTCAAAGTGGGCTCATTTTCATTATCAGCTATTTCGGGAAAAATCATGTTTCGTGATGTGATATACGTGACACCAGATTATTCTGTGCGCATTCAAGACGGTTGGTTTATATTTCGGTGGTGGATCCCATACAAACCGAAAGATGTGCGGAAATGTGATTTCAGTCATTGTGAAGCTCGAATATCTGTTCTTCTCAATGGCTTCGAACTTCATATTTACAATCGTTCGCAGCTTTACTCTCGACTTGAGAAAGTATTTAACATTTATCCTTGTAAACTCGACGATCTTCCTGAACAAGTTTCACAAACTAACAATCAGAGCGAATTGCAAACAAATGATGAACTAATCAAGGCGTACTTATGGCGTGATTTTTTTCCTGTTACTAAATTTGAAATATTGAGTGGACGTTTAGTTTTTGGTAATCCTCTTGTCGCGAGCACTCTGTTATTCACATTTGAAGAAGCACACATCACATATACATCGCGTCCAGCTATGTCGCCTCACGACTTGTTTACTCACATAACTAAGTGTAAGGCAGAAAGCTTCAAAATCATTTTAGCGCCGAGCCCTAAATATCTTGGATTAATCGATGAACCACCAAGATTTATGGGTGATGGTTTCGTTGTCTTTCAATCGAATTCTATCGATTTTTATTACTATCAAGATGAACCGGGCATAATGTCTCCTTATCCGGAGCAGATTGAATTACCAATGGGTGATATTGTTGAACGGTTCACTTCGCCGGCTTGGGGTTTAGATGTTAAATGTGGTAAAGGAACTGATTTCAGTTACGGTCCCTGGGCCGATCGGCAAAGAGATTCGCTGTATAACTTTTTTTATCCACCTGATTATCAACCCGTAGAAGTAACGTCAAAACCAAAGCCGGGCGAAAAGCGAATATTCGAAAGTTTTGAGTTTAGATTAAGTACTCTCGCTGATGCGACAATCGATATTCTTTTTAGCAACAAAGAAAAGGAAACAAACGCACTTCACATAAATGCAGGGCCGGGTTCCTATTTAGAAATATCTATTCCATACATTGCAAAAGAAGATGGATATGCAACCAAAATTGTCGGCCAGATACTTCATCTTGAAGCTACAACAATTCTCAATTACAGATCTCTTGTGCAAAGTGAAACATTAGAATTTGATGTTTCAATGCATTATCCATTAATTTGGAACGCTCACCAAACGTGGAATTGTTCTCTAATTGGTAGCAAAGCAACTGTCAGCATAATTTACGCTCACAAAGAATTCTTTCATGCTTTAATTGAGGACTGGTGCGGAAAAGCAAAACCAGATATACTTCAATTCGTTCCATACACTTGGAAATTTAATGTGTTTTTAAAAGAATTCGAATTGATAACAATCGCTACTGAACATAATTGGATCGATTGTTCCTCTCTGCTTGGAAACGAGAACTTTCAAGTGGCTGTTTGTGGCGAAACATTTGACCTTTCCTTTGACTTACCATTTGTCGATTTTCTTCCTCCTCAAGTTCCAATCAAACTTTGGATACAAGGTGAAAGTCTGGAGGCAGCTCTCTATCTCCCTGAGTGTAATCCTCATCATAATATTGTGTCAATCCTCAGCGATTTCGCTAAACTTTCATCTCTTTTGCCACACGCTTCCGATTCCTGTTCGCCTCAAAAAGTTCTCACTACATCTAACTTATTTCCAAGTCACAAAAAATGGCGTAATATTGTTAAAAAATCTAATGGTTGGTTTGATTGTTGGAATGTTCCTATTGTTGCCCTTAGTATTACTTATAAATACCACCCTATTCCTCCCAAAGCTTCAGTCCCACGTGAGTCAGAGATAACCACACCAGAAAAAGAAGAAATATTGCTAGAACCCATTCGCCCGTTTTCAAGCGCTAATGTGAAAAAATGTGTTACTCCTGATGATTTTGATCCTGCTACAATGGAACCAGACTTAATTGAGCTTGAATTGGAAGTGGGTCCTTCTGTTATGTGCCTTTATGGAACCTTATTTAGAATGTTATGGGATTTGAAAGAGAATTATTTAGGTGAAAATCAAGCATTCCATGATTTTGCTTCAAATCCTAATCAGGAATCTCTTTCGAGTGATCGTGTAAATGCTAGTTCAGATGTCCAATTGAAGCCTTTTGATGCGAGGCTGTATCGACCACTTAATGTGACAGTTTCTGTGACTTTGCACGATATTCATGGGCATATAATGAAAAGTTGTTCAGAGGATGATCCTCCTTGTCCTCATCTATATTTAGAAAGACTTTGTTTTGAAATGGATAAAACGTATCAGGAAACAAAGTTGCAACTTATCCTATCACCAGTTTTCCTTAAATCAGTGGATGAAGTTAATAGAACGGAGCCTCACTTGCATTTAAAGAACGGATATCTTTTAATGACTTCCTTACAATTTCGGGGTCATGCTATGTTTTCTGGACTTAATCGCCCGCTAGACAGTGAAACTCTTGAATACGCATGGCTTGTTGAAGTTCAAATCGGAAATATTATCGGAAGACTTACTTTGCCACAAATACATCATCTTATGATTGGATTGGAAACATTTGCATTTCAAGTGCTTCAAGAAGATTGTTCTTTGCAACCACCTTTGCCATACCATAAATGTCTTCACGACAAAATCCAATCTGAATGTTTAGAAACTGATAAACTCAATAATAAGCTTTGTCCATATCCCGAAGATATAAAATATCGAATGGTCCGTTTTTCGATTAATTCAATTGACGTTTGCATCGCTGAAACGAATACCGCATTTTCGTTGCAGTTATATCCCATTCGCTTTGCAACATGTAATCTTCATTCATGTCACACTAGCACAGGTGTTACTGCATCAATTGATAATATAATTTTAAGACACTTTATGATGTTAAACAACTCTAATGCAACATTCCGTAGCTCTAAATTGCAACTTCTAAATCCTCAGCTTAGCGACAAAGAGCCCAATTGGCTTGAAGTTTTAAATGTCAACATTGGCCCTCTTTTTGTCGATGCTGCAAACTTGATATCTGATGTCAACAACTATGCCATAAGTCAAAATTCTTTTTTGACAATGCATGATGCGAAGACCAAACGATTGTGGTTTTTGTGGCCTGAAGAGACGAGAAATCGAAATTTAATGAATAAATGTGGTTGCGTCGGAGGCTGTGTATTTTTTGGAACAAATCGGAATGGAGTCATTTTTTTTAACACCACTGACCAACGTATCAATCTTGACACATTATTCTGTAGGCAGAAAAATGGTGATATTAATTTTGGTGAAAGTTTACTAAATCCTGGTGAACCCTTATTAGGATTTGATTTGGATAACGACGAAGAACAGGGCTCAGAAGAAGATATAGCTTCTTTGAATTTTCAGTTTATTGACAAAGGTAATGTAGCTGCAGCTCAACCGCTTTCACCTTGCACAAAAAATTCATCCGTCTCAAACGAAGATTCCACCAAATCCAATGTTAATATATTATCTTCTACTCGCCCAAAAGCTAGTAAAATCAGTTTATTTTCGCGTCAGTTAAGCAGCCCCGCAAGGAGTAGTCCATTTACAATTTCCACTCCTCTGAGTTCAGGCAATTTATCAGATAGTGTTTCGATATCTCCTTCGAGTACAGCCCCTGCTCATCTGCAGAACATTGAAATTGGAAAACCTTTGCATCAAAGAAATCGAAGTTTGAGCGAAAGTGGCACCGAAGATGCTATAAGCAGTTTTTCAACAGGTCTAAGCAACCAGCGACCTGAAAAGAAAAATGTTGAATTTATTACTAATTTGAAATGTTCAGAATCAACGAAAACTGAACACCAAACGATGGAATCGCGCTCGACTCTCGCCGAACCATATTTTTCAGCCGATGAAGGCTCTTCAAGTTCCTCTAATAGTGATAGCGTGACTTTAAAGACTGCAAAAAGCAATTTGCAAGCGATTAGTGTTGTTAGTGATGATACTTTCAAATCTATTCAATCAATGACTACTGCCACTGCTTTAACAGATATGGGATCTATGAGCCAGCAGGCATTACATAAGTCTCACACTAGTTTAAGATCAACTTATAGCGCCCCACCAAGTAATTTGAGACAGCAAATTAACTGTGACACGCAATCGGTCTCCAGTGCTTCATTCATATCTGCTGTTTCATCTCAAGAGGATATTGATTTGGCTGCTTTGGTTGACTTGAGAAATCAAATGGAAAAACCAATTGTTGAATCCCCTTTGTTGATGTCTTCTTATGGTACTCATCTCACACATTTTGTGTGTAAAAATTGGGTAAATACTAGTGAAGAATCAAATGGAGGGACAGGCGCACTTAAAAAATCAAAATGGATTCAAAAATTTATGCATTCATCGCCTGCTGGTTTCTCTTATTTGAAATTAGTAAAAAAACCTTCAATTTACAATGAAACACTTACTGACTTTTCTTCATTTCAATCAAAATTCGAAAAAGTGTACAATTGTCCAGGTTGCGTATTTTCAAAAATAAAACCAGATGACTTTATGACGAATGATGTGAAAAGAGATGAAAATCAGAAAACTAACAAACAAACAGAAAGCGAAATTACGAAATCTTTTGAAATCCGAAGCGAGAAACTTACGATTCTTATTAAATTGAGTAGCGATACTGATATTAGAATATCACCGCTATCATTGGATGGATTGCGAACTCTCGTTGACGGATTAACACCAACTTTGGCGTCTTTGCATCCTCTAACAATATTAAACCATTTGAGTTTTAAATGTTTTAACAAAGTAGAGTCAAAGAATCAGTTAAAAAAAGAAAAAATGCTTCATTTGGGACAATTCAAGTTGAAAGCATGGCGAACAACTTTGGAGCGCGAAAAAAATTTTAATAGAAACATGAATTTTGTCACAAGTCTTGGCAAATCAAAGTTCAGTGAAAATCAGTCATCAACTAAGGATCAAAACGTTTGGAATAGAAATCAGTCAACTGTTACCGCAAATCAATATGAAGAAACCAAAGACACTAAAATTCAAATGTTCATTCAAATCTCGAATATTAATGTGATTGTAATGCAAGCTTCATTGGTTGAAGAAATTATTGCATTTTCTGCATTAGATAACATCAAGGATATTACTTGTGTATCGTTACTTGCAATGAACATTTCCAATATTGATTTCGATTTTTTCCGAAACACGAAAATGAAAAGATCGCTTCATACATTCGTAAACACAAATCCTGTTCCAACACCTCCAACTTCAGCATTTGCCTCTTTCGCTCAATATGAATTAGTTAGTCGATTATTTCCTAAAAAGCAGAAAAAGGAACAAACCGAAGTCGAACCTTTAATAATTGAAACGCATCAGCTTCTATCTGAAGAGTTAGTCGGCGTTGGCAAAGTTGGTAGCTTTCATGGTCAACTAAGCAGATTATCCAACAGTAGCACCATCCTTAAAGAAGCTATTCTTACAATTATTCCGCATTCTCAAAGCAAAGTTAACTTCAAATATGAAAGAATTCCATCTCTAAATCGAGGATCTCCTTCTTTTCGAAGACGCTCGTCACATAACCGAGGTCTATTCAGAAAACAAGAATGTCTCGAAAAAGAATGGGAAAGTGTTTTCGGCGATTTACGAAATGATAAATCATCTGAAAACGACGAAGCTCATCCCTGTGGGTTTATAATGTTTGAGTGTGGTTTGGAAAAAATTAGTTTAAAAGCTGTTAAGAATCGAAATGAAGTCGAAAAAAGCGCAAAATCTAATTGCGAAGAAACTCTGAAAAACATAGGCAATGATACAAATTTGAGAAAAGGTGCTTCTTTTGTATGTGATGTTGGTGTTATTTGGTTTAATTTTGCTGCTCCTCCAAAAACTCCTATCACCAGAAAAATTGATTTCACTAAATTGGATTGGCATTTGTTAAGTACAGCTACGCCTTCGATCAATGCTTGGTTAACTGTTGGAGATCGATTTATTGTAGCTGTAAAGAAAATGAGCCATTTAAATGAGCAGCGTGTCTCATCTGTTATTGCATCATTAATGACTGTAGCATTAGAAATACCGGGCATTCATATTTCACCGCAGAGCAAGCACATGTCTCGTAAATTAACTCCTTTTGCAAAAGCTTTACAAGAAGATCCTTCTTGTCAGCTTATGGCAGTTTTGCGCCGATATATGAAGAAAGTAACATCGATAAATGAAATAGAAGAAAACTTGCATCCACAATTTTTACCATCATTACGTGATTTGAAAAGAGGCATAGTTGCATTAAGTCGACAGTGGAAGAATGCTTTGTATATGCCTTTATTGGTAGAACAAAACATTAAGCTAAATCAAGGCGATAAAGAAGCATACCAAACTGGCATTCCATTAAAACTTCTTTTAGGTGAATCAATGAAACCCACTGAAGAGATTCAAATTGAATTACCATTATCACCTGATACACAAGATGAAACGGAAAATGATGATGAAAAAACTACACTTTTACCCGAGGTTCAAAATGGGAATACATTAAATGAAAAAGAGACAGGTGGGATTATCAATCCTATTCACAATCGACCGAAACATAAAAGTTCGAATTCATCGAGTAGAGGAGATATAGTTGTTACATGCACCGGTCAAACTGGTAATATAGATGATGGAGCAGTTAGTAACAGCTCAGCAGCAAAAAAAGTTTCAAATGTAGCCGGAAAATCTTCAAGAGGAAGCATAGCTTTCCCATTGCTTACCAATCCTTTAGAATCACTTGGCACAGGCGTTAATAAAGCTTGTGGATTTTTGTTTAGTCCCAATAGTCAAAATTCAGCTATGAAAACAAGACGAAATGAAAGTCAACAAAGTTTAAAATCAGCCTCTTCTTTATCAAGTATTGACGGCAACATCTCAAGAGAACCATTTTTCACACCACGGGGACATGATTCTTCTGACTACAACGAAGAGAATTTATATATTTGGATGACGCGACAGCAAGAATTCGTTGAAGCGAGAAATATGCAGACATCACTAGTAAAAACCTCTCATTCGAAAAATTTGGATAACGAAACTAAATGTAATACAATTGGTTCTGCCAACAGCGATGAAGAAAATCCATTAAGCAAAGATATTTTATCTCCAAATGCTACAATGCCACCTGAATTTGCATTCCTTCCTACTTCTATGCAAGTTGCTGATGTCCGTACCATTTTTGAACCTTTATTTATAAGTCTTGACATCGACCATTTGCCAGAAGAAGTAGAAAATAATTTAGCATTCGATCAATTGGGGCCAAAAGTGTCATTTTGTGGCTCGATTGCTCTATTTAAAGTTGATATTGTTGAGGCTGAAAATGCAGAAGAGATGTCAAGAAGTATATCTAAAAGTCCTATAAATTTTGGTAAATCAGTCAAACCAAACTTAGTTCATTCTTTATGTTCATCAGCAACTAATTCCGAAGCATCTGCGTTTGTTTGCGAGCGTTTGACAGTTGATTTAGATTTGAAAAAAGATAAAGTTGTTAAATATCCTGATACTAAAACTGAAGCTCCTCTAACTTCAGTGACAAACGAGTCGGTGCCAACGAATAACACTGATGCTGAGGAAAAAGTTCCAATTGTAATAGTTGGTCCTGAGGGTGGCATAAATGAAGTGACAACAGTAGTTAATTTCAGTGTGAATTTTAGCCATATAACTCAAAGAGTAAATCTTCCTCTTCTCCGTTTATTGCATCAGTTCACAACAATGTATGAGAACATTATCGAAGCTCGGCTTGAGATGAAGGCAAATCGTATTCCGGAATGGAAAGATGATCTTCATTTTAAACAATTTACGGATAATCTTATTCATGACATCGGAACCTTAAATGAAAATGAAACTCAAAGTGCCACACCGTCAACTGTCAGTTGTCAACCACCATCAAAAGCAAAAGATGAGACGAATAAAGATCAAATCAGTATCAGTATTCCTGGTGATGCCGAGTCTGATACAACGCTTGTCGAAGAATTAATCCCTGTAGGACCCCAAGTGCCCACAGAGGTTTTGCAACCAAAATGTTGGAAAACTATGTTTTATTTACTAGACCTTTATGAAACAACTCCAGCAACAAAGACAATCACTGAAAGAACAACTGTTCACTCACTGCCAGAAGCAAAAATACAGATAGAAGAGGATGACGATTCAGCTTTAAAAAACAAAGGTGGATACGAACAATTGAAGGATTATGCAGTTGAAATGGACGAATTACCTACACAAGGATCCATTCACAATAAGGGTAACGTTGGATTTAACATTCATCCTTCTCAAAGAAAATCAATGATGAATATAATGTCAAGCGATCAACTGAAAACTTATACTCATGCTTTAATTCATCGTGAACTTACTCCGCTCATAGTTTTCGGTGTCGTTAAAATTCATAAAGTTAGTTTAGTTGCGATGCTTAGTGGATTAAAATTAGATGGTGAACTATCGGCTTTCCATCTTAGTTTAACACACAAAGAAAAAGTTCGAGGAGCTGCTCTTCATTCCAAAAGATGGAAAGAAAGCTCATTAACTGGACAATTGGGTCAAACTACAATCAGTTTATTAGAAGAAATACCATCGAGCTTGCAGCTGGTTGTAAAAATGACTGTTGGAAAATCTCAAACATTGATTTCTTCGCAAAATAAAAAAGGGAAAGACACAAATTCTGCTTTTCTAACGATAGGACCAATTAATATTGATATTCCTCAACATCCTGTTGCTCTTCATGGAATGGTTACAAGATCAAGCAAGCAATTATCCACTACTTTGCAAGAGTTAAGATCGAGTCGTCAAGCTTCGCGTTCCAGCAGGCAATTTGAATCTGAAAATATTACATCTTCCTTTTCTGGTGCACCCTTGAATGGGCAACAACAAAATAATATCCAACAAGTGCCCAAAGAACCCCTCCTTAGAGAACGAACTCAGACTGATGTTGCTGATGGTCAGCGTGTAGATCGCTCTAAATTAATGAAACCAATTGTAGTACAGTTCAGTGTTGTGTTAGATAGCTTCGAAATAGGAGCTTCTCTTTTACCCTCGCTTCGAGCACAGTACCAAATTGGAAGGATAACAAGCTCAGGCGTTAGTGGTACAAAAGCCAAATTTGTCATCGACATTCGTGAGCATAGTTTGAGCTTTAATACCTTGGTTCCGGCATCTGAATCTAACTTACCATCTTCAGCGAGCGTATCATTGCCTCCCATTCATGTATCAGCTGAATATATGGAAGATCCACTCAAGAACGGCCGTCGAAAACCAACTTTAAGGTCTGAATCATTCGCAGAAGGTGTTGTTCTTCGAAAGGGTAGTTTCCTCAATGCTTTAGCTGATATTGGGTCATTCGAACACAGTTTGACCACTGATCTCTTAAATCATCTTCTTTTGGTACAAAAAGTATTCATGAAAGAGGTCAATGAAGTTGTTCAGAAAATGTCAGGTGGAGATATGAAAATGATGAATACCGATTTTAGCGAAGCAGAAAAATCTGGCAATAGCTCTTCTTCGACTGAACAAAATCGAAATTATGGAGCAAGAAAAGGTCGCTATCTTCTATTTACTCTTCATCTTCGATTAAAAGGTATTCAAATCACCGCAACAACGCCAACCAATTCGGCATTACGATTAGAAACTGGTGTGATGGAGTTACAGTTGTCAAACAGAGTTCAAAATATGCTTACCTCCTCGCGTAGTGGCCCCGATCTTCACTTGAAACTGTTTGTCAAGCTTCAAGTGGATCTCAATCTTGCACTTGGACAGTTAATAAAAAATGCTTTATTTGAAGAAGCTGAGCCAGAATTTCAGCAACTTGCTTACTTTAAAACAAGAATTGTAATGAGAAATGCATTACAAGATGCTCATGTCTCCTCAAGTTCCAGCAATACAGAAGACAAAGAAGCAGTTCTTATCACATTGAAACGTCCGCTTTTATACATACAACCAGTGGCATTAGACAAAGCTGTTTTAGTATGGCTGAATTATAAAAATGCTTACGAGTTTTGGAATGAGCAAAGAGCAAATTTGAATAAGGAGGTTGTAAATGCCACACAACAAGTTTTTGAAAAGGTGCCGCCGATTCCTCAATTTAGTACACAAACACTTGGAACTTTGTTTCTTCAACTAACTGTTGATGACTTCGGTATATGTCTTCCAATATCAAATCCCTCTTTGTTTCAGTCGTCTGGTGCTTTTGGCAGCAAAATGAATTACGATTCTGAACTTAAATCAGCGTTAGTTGTAACATTAGAAAACACGCGAGTTTCTGCTTGTTCTAGTGGCAGCTTGGTAAGCAAAGCAAAATTTACCGGTCTCTGTTTTCGTTTCGCTGATGATTTCGAAACTTCTCTGGATGATTGGAAACCTGATCCAAATGATCCCTCTGTTATGAATATATGCGTCGTTTCCGAAGGTACTTATGAGATTTGTTCAAGAACAACTACATCACATCAAACATTGGGAAGTTCAGTATCTGGAGGAAGTGATGCAAAATGGTTTTTAAATGTTTCTTGGAAAATGGAAGGTTTTGATATTCATGTTGACACAAGCATCGGAAAGCAGTTTTCTGCCCTCTTTAAAACACTAACTGCTCTGACGGGCGACGAGGATGAAATTGATACCGCTGATTATTCCAGTGTGGTTGATGACGTTAATCCTGTATCCAAAGAAACTGACGAAGAAAATGTTGCACCTAAAAATTTTACTTCTCCAATTTCTGGGGGTGATTCAAAAAATATTACATCTACGAGAAAAGGATCATTATTTCGCGATTTATCTATCGATGCGAAAAAGCGATCAAGACTGATTGAAAAGGAGCTGAACGAACAAGCAAAGATAATTAATGATCTCCGACAGTTGGGAGCAAGTCAAAGTACAATCGAGCAAGAAATCAAAAGGTTGCATGAACTAGAATCTGCTGTATTTCAAGATTTCAAGAGGGATGTAATCAAGAAATTAAGGAGACAGAGCTTAAAAAAGTCTAGTTTCCGAGAAAAGATTCCATTTGCGAAAAGCAAAATGAAAAACGATCTGCATGCTGCAACTCCCGAAGAATCTTTCGATATTGATGAACAATTCGATCCAATGCAAGTTATTTGTTCGCAGCGAGGGTCATTAAGTCAAGAAAGTGAAGATCTCTCACCTCTCTCACCCGAACCACACAAACGAAGCATTTCATTAGATATGAAAAGCGAGAAGATAGCGGAAAACGATGAGTAAGTAATTGCAATTGGTGTTTAAATGTATTCTGTGTAAACTAATTTAGTCACACTTGTAGAGTGCTTTCTGCTGATTCTAAAGTTATTGAGCCACAATCGCAATCATTTCCTAAATCACAATCTGCTTTCACAAAATTCGCTGAAACTTCGCTGAAGTTGCCTCAAACTTCAGGACCGCCGCCAAGCGTGCGAACAGCTTCACATTCTTCGCAATTGTTTAGTGAATCTACAGCTAGCAGTAGTTTGTGTTCAACTCCAACAGCAAGTAGTTCAAATGGAAATAATGCTTCTCGCTCTTCTTCATCTGAGTTTGTTATTCCCAAAATTATTGAAACTGCTGCCAACTTCAGCCATCAGTATGTTTGCTTGTTTTTTTCGCAATTATATCTCATTTTCACTTATCATTATATGATCTGACTATTTCTTTCAATTCATCAACTTTTGTTTTTACTCTAGAGTTGATGGTTCAGTGCCCAACCAAAGAGCAGATAGCATCACCTCAGTTTCCGGACAAAAATCGGCTGTTCAAGAACCAAACATTGATTTCGAGCTGGATATACAGGTTTTCTTTAGCAGTGGTAAATGTGTGTTTCATACAAGAGATACGAGTAAAGAAAAAGATGAAGAAACGAGTCGTAAAAATGGATTACCCAAAGAAAGAAGCTTTATTGGCAATCCTTTTGATCAGATACCCCCCTCGCCGAGCGCTACAAGCAATCATAAACATTTCAAACAAGGTGGAAGCATTCATAGGCATTCAGTTTCTGGCTTGAAAGGAAATCTTTCCTCCTCGCGATTGCGATACACTATATCTTCTGGCCCAGGACTTCAAAATCTATTTGATCACACTATATTCTTAATCCCTGGACTTGACATCAAACTGCATTATAATTCCAAAACAGCCATAATTAATCAACCTTCAGTTTCCATTCAGAATTCGACTTTAGGGCCTAACTTCCAACCACGAAGCAAGGAAAATGATACTCAAAACACATCACTTTCGATGAAAAAAGTTGGAGCAAAGAAAGCAGCATGTTATGCATGGATGGTTTTACACAGTATTCCAGAAGAAACTGTCATAACTCCTCACATTTTGGACTTTTTGGAACAAGCTTTGGAACCAATTCCTATTCAGACATCGCCAGTAACGAAAACCCCTTCACCAACTACTGATCTGAATCAAATAAACGGAAATGTAAATGATATTGAAGTACCAAAGCCAGAAATAATTACCTCAGCACCAGCTCAATATGCAGTGTATGGTTCCTTTCCTGTGGATGTCATAGTTTATCTTCACGTTCAACCATCCGTTCTGCGATTCAGTTGTCTTCCAGTTTCTCGAGTTGAGTGTCTTCTCCAATTGCCTTCAGTTGATTTAGTTTTCTCCTCAAAACGACATCAAGATGAATTGATGGATATTACATGTGGATTTTCACCTAAACCACCAATACCACATTCAACTGGTCCTTCAAAACAATCTGCGAAAACTGGTCACAGAAGAACAGGAAGCGATTTCAGACATCATCAGCAATATCAATCTGAAGCTTATATAAGTGGTCTCAGTGTCACTGGCTGTCTGGCAGATTTCTCATTGTATATTTTTCATCCATACGGTGGCCAGAAGAAAACAGCAGGAACAACTCTTAATGTGAGCAGTGCTAGCTCAGAAGGTACAATCGGATCGCCGCAATCAAAATCACTTTCAGACAGAAAAGATTCACTTAGTCTACAAGTAGAGTTCGTTAAAATCAACATCTCGCGAAGTCGAAAATTGCTACTTTCAAGTGAACAGCATCCGAGCTCAAAGTTGAATGTTTCACAAGATAAGCAGTTACACACCGTTTCAATAAAATTTTCTGCTTTAATGGACATCGGTTCAGCTTCTTTCAAATATGATATGAGAAGACTGACAGAGATTCTGGCTTTCCCTAAAGCCTGGTATCGAAAAGCCTTGTGGAAACGTATGTTCCTTGGAGATCAGACGATGAGTGGCGTTTTCTCCGATCAAGAAGACGTTAAGGACGATGGTTCACTTTCAAGTTCTTCTGATGAAAGCAAAAGCGATGATTTATTGTCATTGAAGCCTTTAACTCAAACTCCATCACCAAATGTGAATAAGCCGACCGGAATAAAGCGACAAGAAACATTAAATCGTGAATCGCTTTGGCTAAATTTACAAGATATTGGCAAAAGCAAATCAAATGTTAAGTACTCTGGAATCTCTTCGACTGAATCAAGTTTGCAGCAACAACGACAACTTATGAATGCCCCATGGGAAACACTAATTCTTTTTGGCATCAATTTATCCAAATTGAATGTCCACATGAACATGGGGAATGTAATGGGTAATACAACATGGTTAACGCGTGGATTTCGATCTGAAGGCCGAATATCCATTGATTCAAGTGGTCATAAAAGTTTTAACGTTGGGTTAGGTTTGGACGGTACTTCTTTGGATGCAAAAGGAGGTATTGTTGGTGGGATCATCGAATTAAGTCAGATACAAACAAGGGTCAAAGTGAAAGAAAATTATGGCTGCGAACCTAATCATGTTATTTCGCTGAGATTTGATGCTTTAGAAAAGCGATTAGATTACATGGGAACAAGTATATTAATGCTCAGGTGGAGTGATCTCGATCTAACACTTCGTGATGAATGGAAGATTGATTGTGGTTTAAAGCAAGAAGTTTTTGAACATCCGACAAAGAGACCAGCATTGATATTCATTCACTGCGTCTTGCATTGGGATCAGATTCAAGTTATGATATCAAAATCGACTACACCTGACATTATGAAAATTATTGCGCGATTGGAAGAGTTCTTTTCACAACAATTCCACAGTAGTAAACGAGTGTTTTCTTCATTGCAGCCTTCGAAATCATTTAGTCGCCAATCAATCAAAAGCCGCAATGCAAAAACAAAGACGCAGCCGAACGCAACATCGACATCTAATACAACGAATACAGATTCAAATATGTTTGCTAATGAAGTTCGTCATCACCGCCATTGGCAACGAGTTTTACGTCTGGTGTCTGGAGTGCGTATATCGACACTTTCTCATTCATTGCCAGCACACGGAACCATTTTGGGAGGAACATTTGAGCTGTGCGGACGACATATTTCATTAGCATGTTTTTATGGTGTTAATTTTCGCTCAAAATCATGGGGCTTATTTTCTATGCGACAGCCAAATATATCTTTTGCAACAGAAGCTCAAGACATAATCAATGAAAGCGGCGAAAATGATACACATATTGTTCAAAATTTTTCGTTTTCCCTCGGCAGAAAAAGCGATGACGGACTTGATTTTTGCGCTCAACACTCTTCAATGGCAAACATATCTCGGATTTCGCGATCAGTGATGTTCCCACCGCAATTTCGGCAAATGCACGAATGGTTTCAGTACGCTTTTTCAATCAGCGAATTAGATGAAGTCAACCGCTTTCCGGTTATTGAATTCGAGCGAACAGGCGACGCATTGTCTACAACCTCACCTGTGATGAGCGATTCTTCATCGCGGCGTATTTCAGTGAGCCCGAAGAGCAGTGAGTTCCATCACAATCAAGAAATAATATTTGCTTTGCCCAGTTTTCAAATGGAATTAAAAACTGAACATCTTCAGAGTCCGCGAACACCTTCTCCTAAAGATAAGAAGCCAACTGTTGACTGCACTTTTGTCACCGATTTTGATGATCATATTTACGTTGCAGTAGACGCAGAGGCGTACTTTTTTCTACACGAATTGATAACTTCCTACATTAAAGAGAAAGATAACAATTACAGCAAAACTCAATCGCCTGCTGCATCAGAGCGCAATGCAAAAAGTACAAAAGCTGAAACTCCTCCAAGAGATGTGTTCGAAAAAGATTTTCGCGAATTCTTGTGTCACACTTGGCACCTTGAACCTACAGTCAGGTTGGTAGAGCTGTAATTTACTTTTTTTTAAATATACAAATTGAATTTTTAGACTACTTTCGTGGGCAGGAAAAAACATCGAGCCATATGGCGTCGATTATATATTGCAAAGGCTAGGTTTCAATCAAGCGCGAACCACAATTCCGAAATGGACACAAAGAGGAGCAATGGATCCACTGGACAAGATCCTATCATTATGTATGTTTCATGTTATCTCCGCAATAAAATTACAATAAAATCTAGTCGTTTTCGCTTAAAGTAAAATTATCACTTGTTAATTATCTCAAAATATTTGCTCATTTCTACTGTTCAATAAATTTTACTTCATTCGCTCTATGCTTCCGAACTCTCATTTTTTTCTAATTATTTCATTCACATTTTTTATCACAACATACATTTTAGTTAAAACCCGAGCGCTTTTTTATTTTTGTTGCAGCTGGTTTTTCATTTCTTGATTGCTTATGTAACGAACACACTTTGATGAATCTTAAACTTAAAAATGTGGGCAAGTAAAACTGGAAAAGTATTGAGATGTGTAGCAGGCAAACAAGAGTGTCAAATTTGAAAACTTTCAGCTTAGAATACAGCTTTCACTTGCAAAAAAGCTTTAGAATAAATGCGAAGAGCTCTGAAATGAAAGTTTAAGCAAATAGGAGTAATTTCTTTTTAATTTATCCAAACTATACGCACATGCATAATGGTTTACAAACTAAACTAACACATCCTGAAAACAATTTTACTAATCACTTCATTCATAGAAAAATTAAAAAAAATAAAGAGGAAAAGAGAATGCTATGAAACTTGGAGCCCTTCTCCCGTTAAAAATTATCCAAATTGTTGATTAATCGATTTAAAAATTTTTTCTTAAATGTATCCAAACATATTCTTGTAATTTAAAAGAACAATATACAATAAAACCTCCGGTAACGGACACCTCTCTTGAGCGGTCACCTCTACTAACGGACACCAAAATAAAATACCATCCTAACGTAAGTTAACTCAATTAAAGATACCCTCTCTACAACGGCCACCTCTTTATAACGGTCAGATTTTTTGATCCTTTTGGTGTCCTTTGTAGAGAGGTTTCACTGTATGTGCTTTTAGTTTCAATATTTGATAATATTTTTAAATAGATATGTTATCAAAATGATATTATAAAAAAGTTTTAGAGAATAATTCAACAATTTTCAAATTTCTTTAAAAGTGTTACAAAAAAATTTAACTAATCATAAAATATAAAGTTTTTATTGAATTTTAGACCAATTTAAACAGGCTCATCAAGTGTCTCGTTTCAGAATATATATATAAAAAATTGGCTTTGTAATATAGGTTTTACAGTTGAAAACATTGCCGTGTAAGAAAAATGCTTCTAATTTTGCGCACACAGCTTTGCGCAGAGAAAGGAAAGTTTTCTGCATCGACTTCTTTTAGAGTTTTTAAGTTAAGCAAAAGTCAATTAGTTTTAGTCATTCTTCTGTTTATTTCTCTCCATTTGTTTAAATGCAATTGTTAATTTACAATTTAATTTATTTTTCATGAGTTATTCTTTAAAGTTTCCACAAACACTATGTTAAAAAACAAACAAACAAACAATCAAGTAAAAGTTAAGTTTTGAATAAAAAACAAACATTTAAAAAAAATATTAAAAATTTGCTAGATTTCCATTTTTCTAGTAAAAACCATTTGCAAATTGTTTTGAGCGATACATTTAAAGAAAAAATTCTCACAAAGGAGCCATGAAGTAAAATGGCTAATACAAATAAAATCGTTAGATCTACGTAATGTTCATTATTAATCTTTGTTTATAAAAGTTTCATAAATAGTGGTAAAGAAATTTTGAAGTTATTAAAGCTGGAAGTTTGTTTTTCCACTTTCGAAAGTCAATTTAGTGCGGAAGAATAGAGTATAGCATAGGTTTATTAGATTTTTTTGCTGAGAGTGGTAAGTACTTTATCAATTTGATGGGTACAAAAGTGAAATAGCTTTGTTACTCTAAGCTGGTATTTATCAAAGAGGAAATAATTCATCACGAATCATCAGTAGGAGCGTGAATTTTGGCACTGAAATATAGTAAAAATTGCAATGCAAAAATCCATAATAAACAGTTAAAAAACAAAAATTTGGGATTATTTAAGAAAATGTTAAATCGGATAATAAGAAAAACTTTGATATTTTCCTAAGATAACATGAATTTCTTATAAAAGACACTTCTGTACATTCAAGAATACAAAATAACCTTAACTATGGTTACAGAGGCTAAAAGTGAGAAGTTAAAATTAATTTTAATTCTTAATTATTTTATTTTCGTTTTTCTTCGAGATGGGGATTGCGATAAATAAATTTTTATTTCAATAAATCATTTAATTGAAAATAAATTAAAATTTGAAATTCAATTTTTTAAAATGAGTTCGGTATATAAAAATGTAAGTTTTAAAAAATTTAAAGCATATTCATTGTTTGAAGGCAACTAAGTTACTGAAGAACTCATCTCTTCATTTCTCAATTTTGCGGTTAGCTTGATTGAAAAATTACTGAAATTTAGGTCATTATTTGATTTTTATCGTTGATTGTAATTAAACTTCAAATTACTATTAGTTTGAATTTTTCAAATTTATCGGCTAGATAAAATAATTTTTGCAGTCAAATACCAAAATCTTATTTTCAAAGCTCATTTCCTCTTTTTTAACTTTCATTGGAATCTTATAATTAAAATCAAACTTTTGAATTTATAATTAAAAACCCAGTTCATAAGCTTATTATAATTCTAATATGAATTCTTAAGAATTTACCATATATTTGAACTGATTTGGTGAATTTTTTGTGGTTTTGGTGATTTGATGCTAAATTATCAAATTTGGTATTTTTACTGACAACAGTTTAACGAAAAAAATTATTATGTCATATATATGCTATATGGATACAGATTGAAGCATCATTAAAAAATAAAAGTTTTGTGCAGCATCAAAATTCACATCCATCATCATCATAAACAAACGATTTTACTTTATTCATAAGTTAGAAACTAAAGTGTGGCCATCATAAGAGCGAAAAGTTTTGTAATTTTTTTTATCTGTCTTATGCTTGTTTATCTTGTTTTCTTATTTTAATCAATCGCTTTTAAAATTTAAAATGTAATGTAAACAGTTTAACTTAATTTATTAATATAAAGTATGCTTATTGCTTCTATTTTTATTAAGTTAATGCATCAGTGGTCGAAAAAGTAAATAGTCTAAGAGATCGACGTAATTTCGAACAGAAACACTATTTTTGTGCTCAAAAACAATTTTTTGTCAAAAATTTTTGCATAAAGGCAAAGAAAAAAGAAAGAAAAAAATTCAAAAATCAAATTGTTTTGGTTTTTCTGAACATATATCAGCAATTTCGATGTAAGTTTTTCCTTTTTAATTCTTAGCTATTTCGTTATTTTATACTTAGAGTAATAGTATGAAAATAAAGAGTAAAGTATTATTGTAAAGATTAAAATAGTTGTCAAAAATAGTTTGCCCTGCGATTATTGATGGAAAGATGCTAACTAAGCGCCTATCTCTCAATTTAAAATATGATTTTATAAAGAAATAGCATTA